>JAHWFP010212271.1:0-32586 GCA_023313725.1 Lithobius niger | reverse complement strand
GTTTGACACAAGGAGCGTCTTACTTTCTTTATGACGAACTCACCAGCTGGCACATAGGTTTTAAAAGAGGGTTGACAAATTTAAACATTTGGTGATTTTAAATCGAATTTTTGGCTGTATTTGTGTTTTCAATGCTTGCAAACTGTTTTTTTTTTATTGTAGAAAACCTGGTTAAGGGCCTTTAGTACTAAAGGCCGAAATATTGCTAATTTTTGGTAACTTCCTTGGTAATGTTGGGGAATTCCCTCACTCCTTCTTAGTTCAATTTTGGATTGTCAGTTTTGTTCTTTTAAGTAGTATTCAAAGTAGTCTATAAGTGGTCTTGCTCTCCAAACGTTGTTGTTAAGTTTGGCGGTAGTCCCTCCCAGAAGTTTCATCATGGGCGGGCATTTTCGGCAGCTTCATGGCCTTGACCTGGTTAGCATTAGGCTTATATCCGTACGTCATATTTTGAGGAACATTCCATAACGTTCTCTTTAAAGAATATTTTTTGATGTAGCCATGATGCTCTACAGTAAATAGCTAGAGCGTCATAGCAACACCGAGCGAAAGTTAAATTTTTTTCTCAGTTCTTTACCAAAAATTTCGAAAAATAGGACCAATTCTTTTTGAAATTAGAATTAGATTTTGGGTCTAGAAAAATGGTCTTTATTTGCACTTTTTGTCAACCACTTAACACATTTTTGACCTAGAAAAATTTCATGTTGAGCGTTTTTGTGGATCACCTGGTGTAGTAAATATTGTATATTGGTCTTCTTTTCGATACGAGAAATTTTTAGAATTTCTTCCATTGTTTCAGAAATGTTAAATGCTACTTCCAGTATTAGAGTTGCGTTCTTCATCAAAATGTCTATGTCTCGTTGTTAGCCTTCGTAACCATTAATACTGTCCTCTCGAAAGGCATCTAAGCCTTGTTCCCTTGGACGCCTTTCCAACTCTACGTCTGAGGTTGCATGCTGCTTGGCAAGCATCGTGGGACAAATAAGATGGCAATAAGTTGCGGGCTATTAAAGGCTCTGTTAAAGCATGGCACTCAGCTTGTTACTGTAGTCGCTGAGAAGAGATGGTTTTGACCCGTGTACTTATTGGTCACACCAACATTACACATTGCTTTCTTTTGTGGGTGGGCTTCCCTTCTGAATGTCACTGGTGTCACCGGCCATTTACGCTCCGTCATGTGCTAGATTGTCATCATCTTGGTGTACGTTGCCATTTCCTTCTTCTTGAGACTTAGCGTGTCAGTTAGGTAATAAGTTTTTCCTCCTGTCCGGCGATTTTTAATTTTTGTAGGAGGTACAGATATATAAGATCCAGATTTGGGGTTTGTTCAACATCTCTGTAATGTGGGGAGGGAGGTGGGGGCACTGCACTGTGGTTGAGGTTATCACTAAAAACATAGCTGACTACACGCTGTAAAGCCTCAACCACCTCCCCCTCAATTAATTCTTTACAGGACTTTGCTTTTAACTTGGATACAGTTTTATAAATAATTTTTCTATTGGATAAAAAACTCTACGTGGACTGCTGGCTTCCATTAGAGCTCAAGAAATTTTCACGCAGCTGTGGCTTTGCTCTTAGTGCATTCTTATCCTAACTCTTTGCTCTAAAGTATTTTTCTTTTATTAATTAGGACGAATTACAACTTTCGTTTTGTTCTCAAATGCCAATTGATTTTGTGTCTTTCATCATGTTTTTTGGGTTGTGAAGTCGATCTGTATAGAAGTAAGCCAATGTTCTTCTTTGAGGAGAAGCCAATCAGTACTAGGATATCAGGAATGGTTAAATTATAAAACTCGGTTTTGGACTACCTTGTCGATTTCCACGTGATTCGCTGTAGTCTAAGAAGGTTTAGATTTAGTCATTGTTTTATGTTTAGCCTTCCTAATGGTCTTTGCTTTAAAAGAGGCCATTCTTACTAGCGTTACAGTTCAAATAGTTATCGGTAAGTATTTTCACTGCACCAAATGTTTCATAGTAGATGAAAATTTCATGATAATACCCGACTAAAAATTCGTTATCTACTGTGCGATTTTATTATTGGGAACGTGTAAGATCTGTAATCTGTCTATGCTGGCCTTTATGACAAAACTTCTTGCAAATGAGGTAGTACTCAACAATATACATCAGCAAACAGAAGTGTTCAGAGTTTCACTGTCTACTTATTTTTACAGCACCGTACGTAACGACCACAACACTAATGCCACAAACAACCCAGATGACATCACATCATAGCACGCACACAGACGTCACAGAATTACTAGTGGACACACCAGCTGACAGCACACAAGACAAAGTTATTGTTGACACTGATATCACCATTACATCTACAGAGGTAAAACAGAAGAAAGTAGGTAAACCTCATGAACACGCACTTATTGTTTGTGAAACATCAGAAACAGACACGTCAACTCAGTTAAAACCTGAACACCAGACCGTCATTAAAAGAAAACTCGTCAAAGACAAGGTAAAGAAAGCCGGCAAATTCGAAACATGTACGGCAACGGAAGATGTCATTCAGTTTGAGACGGTGGTATTTGAAGACACCAAAGAAGTTGATGGGGAACTGGCCAGTGTTGAAGTGGTGGAAGGTGACTCCATCGCTGAAACTAGCAAAGAAGCTATCAAACATGTACCATCTTTGGAAGTTCCTCAAGAGCTGAAGATTATCAAGACTGCTGTACCTGAACTTGACGTCCAGCGGATTGCAGTTCATCCGGTCCCCGTGACTGTACCCAGTACAGAAGAAAAGTCTCAGGAAAGCGAGCAAGCATCCTGCAGTCAGGTTTCTGTTTTCCGACTAGACATCCCTACTTTGTCCGTGAGTGCTGAAGTTGAGCAAGTCGAAGTCAAGCTGCAAGAAATTCTGCCAAGCAAGTCAAAAGTCACAAAGTCATTCAAGAAGAAAACGGTGACAGCAAAAAGAAGGCAAGATGATGAAAAAACTGAAGATGTCTCCACATGTCGTATTGAACCCGTAGAAATTGGTTTAGCATCTGCAGTAGTATTTCCTTCATGCGACACCGTTACTGTGACAGAAGTTGTTCCCGGAGAATCTACAGGAATGCTAAGGCGCAGATCGGTGGATCATAAGACTGTGATTGCGTCAGAGGTGCGAGAAGATAAATTATCTCGTGTTGAGTTAAGATTGGTGAAACAAGAAGCTGAGGACGTCACTAGAGAGGAAGTTACTTCTAAAATGTTGCCGCTTAAAGAATCATCTACCGAAGAATGTCATGTTCCATCATGGGATGACGTACGACCAGCATCGGAAATAGCAGGACCCTTACATGTGGGACGTCAAGCGTCGAGAACCATCCATGAATTCAATCTAGAGCAGCCATTACGGGGAACCACTGAACCTGTTAAAATGGAAGACATTACTGAAATCTGCGAAACCATAACGGTTGATGACGAAATTGACCAACTGACTACGTTGAAAAAGGCAAAGATTATCCGTAGGCATCATGTCTTTCTCACCACTGAAGATTTATTGCCCACTGAACCATTAATAATGGACCAAGCAGATCTAGTTCCTGTTAGTCAAGATGTTGTGGTCGTGTCAGAAGTATCAGCGCTTGATTCAAGTGAAGGTCTTAAATTTGTCACTAACCAAGAAGAAACAGTTGGTTCGAGATTACAAGTCACTAAAGTAGAGCCGTCAATAAGAGGAATCACTGAACACGTTACAATAGAAGACGTTACAGAAGTATGTAAAACCCCAACAGTTGACGAAGAGATTGACCAACTGACTACTTTGAAGAAAGGAAAGATTATTCGTAGGCATCATGTCTTTCTCTCCACTGAAGATTTAGTGCCCACTGAACCGTTAATATTGGTCCAAGCAGAACTAGTTCCTGTTAGTCAAGATGTTGTGGTCGTGTCAGAAGTATCAGCACTAGATTCAAGTGAAGGTCTTCAATTTGTCACTAACGAAGAAGAAACAGTTGGTTCGAGATTGCAACATACTAAACTAGATAAGCCAATAAGAGGGATCACTGAACATGTTACAATAGAAGATGTTACTGAAGTCTGTGAAATCCCATTAGTTGACGAAGAGATTGACCAACTGACTACTTTGAAAAAAGCAAAGATTATTCGTCGGCATCATGTCTTTCTCACCACTGAGGATTTAGTGCCCATTGCGCCTTTATTTATGGATCAAGCTGAATCAGTTCCTATTAATCAAGATGTTGTGGTCGTATCAGAAGTATCAGCACTAGATTCAAGTGAAGGTCTTCATTTTGTCACTAATGAAGAAGAAACAGTTGATTCGAGAATACACGACACTAAAGTAGAGAAGCCAGTAAGACGAACCACTGAACCCGTTACAATGGAAGACGTTACTGAAGTCTGTGAAACCACAGCGGTTGACGATGAGATTGACCAACTGACTACTTTGAAGAAGGGAAAGATTATTCGAAGGCACCATGTTTTTCTCACCACTGAAGATTTAGTGCCCATTGAGCCATTAACTATGTTCCAAGCAGAACCAGTTCCTGTTAGTCAAGATGTTGTGGCCGTGTCAGAAGTATCCGCAATTGAGTCAAGTGAAGGACTTCATTTTGTTATCAATGAAAAAGAAACAGTAGGTTCAAGGTTACAAGACACTAAAGTAGAGCATCCAGCCCAAGAACTTTATGACACAAGAACAACGAAAGAGGAGCCCATCACTTCAGTGTCATCAGTAGCACTAAAATCAACTGGTACATCAGTGCAGAAACCTGCTGGCAGGACGGTCATTACAATGCCGGCCAGAACTACCACTCTCATGAAACCAGAGACAGAAAAGCCTGAACTACCTGTTAAAATAATTTCCAAGAAGGTGGAAGCCGTTCGTAAGAAGGTTAGGACATCAAAAGGTGACATAGCTGTCAGAGAAGCCATTATTATATTGAAGGCTCCCCAGGTAGAAGAACGGAAAATTACGATTACTTCCATTGGAACTGATGTGGATTACGAAGTCCGAGTAAAGCCCCAGATATCTCTAAAGTCGAAGAAAACTGAAGGAATTGAATTTCAGAGCGATGTTAGCATGGCCAAACCTACAGCCAAACCAGCTGATGAACCAGATCAGATGAGTGTTGTGAAACGAAAACCAAAGCAGCTACAACCGAAGAAAGAGGAACCGGAAACTGCATGGCCAAAATTACGGCCAATCCCGTCAAGGGAGCAGCGTATAACAGTAAAGGAGACTGAAATTATTGAAACTAAAACGTTTAGGAAAAGACTAAATAGGCCAATTGAAGAATGGGAAGATGCGGAAGAAGTTAGTGAATTTGCTGTAAGCATGGTCCCTGAACAAGCCACAGTCGAAGTTGAAGGACTTGTTGTCGCTGCCATTAAGAAAGTAGACATAAAGTTCAAACCAAGAGTTTTGCCAGAAAGGTCCACAACAGTAGTATCCGAGGTTACAGAACTGGTTCCAGAAATGCCAGAAAGAGGAAAGGCGAAGAAAAAGTTGCAGAAAGTGCAGGTCACAGATGAAGAGCTGAGAGCATCAGTAGTTAAAACTGAGGTTCCTTCAGTCGAAGCTACAACAGTCAGTACAGAGAAGGAGACCGAAATCATTGAAACAACAAAATTCAGAAGAAAGTTACTGATGCCTATTGAAGGAATGGAAGAAATGGAGGAAGTAAGCAATTTGGGAGTTCGTTTGACTCCTACACTGGCTGTGGCGCATTCTGAAGACCTTGAAAATGCTGTTGTTCAGGAAGTGGAGGTTAGGTACATGCCGAGAGAACAAAAAGAAATACTCACTGAAGAGATGGTTTGTGTTCAGCCAAAGAAGGCGAAGCCAATGGCGGAAAAACCGGTGGCGTCAACAACAGTGTTAGTTACCGGTCAACCAGAAGAAGCCGTGCAAATCACTGAAATGCAAGCGAAATCATCAAGTAGTCCCGTGGATAAGGACATCACCGTTGTCAGTACTCGGCTAGTAAAAATGAAAAGAACGAAAAAGGATAAACCACTGGTGAAGATTGAGAAAAAGGATTCCGAAAAGGATGAACAGGAAGAAGAAACTGATGAACTGAAGAAAACATTGGCGGTGACATTGGCAACAAAGAAGAGACAACAGGAGGATAAAGAGAAACTACAGAAACCAGATGAAATAACAGAACAATTCATCCAGGTAACAACCAAGAAACGAGAAGATGAAGAAAAAGTTCGTGTGAAGAAAATAACATTAGTGCGCAAAAAGAGAGAAGAGCCAGATAGGAAAATAACAGTGAAATCAATTGGTCATGAAGATGATGTTGAAATAAAGCAGAAACAGGACATAGATTTGACAGCCAAAGAAAAGAAAACCCAAGTTGCTTCAAAAACATTATACACAGAACAGTTAGCTATACCAAGCGACATTCAAACAGTTGGTGTCACAAATATCCAACAATCAATCATTTCAGATGTCGGCAACATTTTCTGGGAACACGCAGCACCACATTCAGACACTCTTGTTCACCAGGACACTGCAACACAAATCACACAAGTAGACTTTAGCGAACAAACACAGACACATAGTGAGGAAACACATATTTGTACGGATCAGTCAGTAGTACCCAAACCACTGTTAGGGCAAGCAATAAGGGATGACCTATCCCTGATTCCTGAACTGACTACACAGTCCACATTACCCATTACCGAGGCAACAGCAATACTTGATTCGATGACACCACATATCACTCATACAGTCACCAGTGAATCTGTCATTGATAACACAGCTAAAGCAGAGTTCACTCTTCCAGCAACCATTACCACAGAAGAAACAGAGGAGGAAAGAACAAAGAAAGCAACACTTGCAACACAGTTACGTTCCACAAAGAAATCAAAAGACAAAAACATCGTTGACACAACCCCGATCCCCACTGAATCCCCTGACACAAGCTACAAGAGACAGATAACAACTCATGTCACTAAGCGAGACACAATCCCTCGCGAACAGGTACCTGATCAATCCAAGGAACTTCCCATAGATATAGTGTCACGCAAAACAGAAGATGAAGTGGAGATTGAGGTAAAACAAAGGCCGTCACTTACCATGACATCATCAGCAACAGATACTTTTGTGTCTGAAGTGGTGACCGATGTGAAGCGAAAGAAGAGGATCATCAGACGGAAGCCAAAAGATGATACTCCTATGCCAATGCAGGCAACTAGTGAAATGCCGACATCACAACAGCCAGTTGTAGAATTTCCTGATGTCGAACTGGATGTACGCCAGCTTCATGAAACTGAAAAAGAAAAAGAAGTAGAAGAGAAATCAGTATCAGGCATTCGGCTGAAAACAATTACGAAAACAACTACAAAGAAGAAAGAGTTGGTTGGTCCAAAAGTTACAAGGGAAGTTCCTGATCAAGAGGTTGAAGTTGTGTCCACAAAACGTAAAGTTTCTCGTAAAGAGATACGTACTCAGACTGGTCAAGTGGTGGTTCGTGAAGCAGTTGTTTTAATTAAGGCTCCCCGTGTGCATAAGCGAGAAATAACTGTAACATCTATTGGAACAGGTGTCGATTATGATGTCAGGGTGAAGCCACAGATTTCTCTTAAGTCGGAGAAGAAATCCGAAAGGACCGAGTTTCGCACTGATGTTGTGCCAAAGGACCAATCAGAGATGAAGATAACTGAAACCAAAACTATTAAGAAGAGACTCAAGGGTAAAAGACCTACAGATGGAGAAGAGGAGCTGGAGGAAGTGACCGAGTTTGAATTCGGTATGTTTCCTGAACAAGCGACTGAAAGTATTGAAGAGCTACACTTTGCTAAAGTCTCAGAGGTCGACCTTAAGTTTAAGCCTGAACTATCGCTAATGCAACTAACTCGTAAAGATAAGGAAGAAAGGGAAGAGACTCAAAAGGCTGCTGCAGTGATGGAAATAACAAAGAAGAAAACAACAGTAGTGAGGAAGTCGGATATGAAGAAGCCAACAAAGGAGCCAGAAGTCACTCCAGAAGTTCCAAAACCTGACCAAGAATTTTCCATAACGTCTAGGAAAATTAAGAAGCCTGAAGGCGAAGAAGAAGAAGAAGAGGAAGTCAGACTAAAGAAAGTAACAGTGGTGCGCAAGAAAAGAAGAGAGCCAGATAGAGAAATAACAATGGAGTCTATTGGTCATGAAGATGATATTGATGCAAGAGTAAAGCCGGACATAGAATTTGATTCCAAAGAAAAGAAACCAGCTATTGCCGAAAAGTCTCTTGATGTAGGAACCAAACCAAAGCTGAAGCCAGAATTAGCAAAAGGACCGAAAGTGGAGGAAGAGTCTAGCACTGTCAGTACGCAGATGGTAACAACGCTAAAAACTACTAAGGATAAACCATCACCGAAGGTTGACAAAAAGGAGCTCAAAGAAGATGAAAAGGAAGAAGAAATGGTAGAGATGAAGAAAAAGTTGCAGCTGACTCTGGGCACAAAAGTGAAAAAACCGGAGGACAAGGAGGCACCACGTGAACCTCAAGAGATTCCACAACAGGATGTTGAAATAACAACTACAAAACGTGAAGGTGGACAAGAAATCGAAGAAACAGAAAGAAAAGTTATACGAAAGGTGACTGTTACAACTCGTGAAGAAGTTCCCGACCGAGACATATCCGTCTCATCAATTCAGACCCAGCCAGATTATGATGTAAGTGTCAAACCACAGATAGACACAAAGTCAAAAAAGAAAGAAGAGTTCACTACAACTATCACTCGCCAGAAGAAAAAAGTTGAACAACCCAAAACAGAAACGGAGCATTCACCAGAACCGATGGATGGGGAAGTAACACACCTGGGTATTGAACAAGTAAAACGGGAGCATGCTCAACCACGGCTGATACCCCAAGAACCACTAATCGTTTTCGATCAAGATACGGTTAGCAAGGAGGGGCACTTTACATCAGAGAAGACTGTGATGAAAATTGGAAAACAAGTTCTTGACGCCCAGAAGCCACTAACAGTTTTCGAAACAACTGCACAGATTGTCGCCGAGGATTTTGGACAAGTCCCCTACCCTAAAAGTGCCCATGCTGCTCTTTTGAGTTCTGAACAAAGATCCGTGATCAGCACCGAAATTGCGACTGATTTTTCTGAAGAGTCCCAAAAACAGATGCAGGCCACAGTGCAACATCATATGAAAATTCACAAAGGAATCGGAGTTTCTGAAATTGTTTCTCTTCATAAGAGAGAAACAGTAAAGCCAGAGCATGCTCAACAAACTCTCGCACCTCAAGAACCTGTCATTGTCTTTGAGCAAGGCACAATTGCGAAAGAAGAAGAGTTCTTTCCTGAAAAGACCGAGATGAAAACAGGGACACAAGTATTTGAAGATCAAAAGTCTCTGATGATATCTGAAACAACTGCACATACATTTGCTGAAGATTTGGGTCACCTTCCCACACCAAAATTGTCACGTGCGGCTTTATTAAGTTCTGAAGGACAGTCAGCTGGAGTTGCAGAAATGGCACCTGGCTTCTCTCAAGAATCTCAACATCGAGTTCAAGCAACGATGAAACATGAGACATGCATTCATCAAGAAGTTGGAATTTCTGAAATAGTATCACACCAAAAATCTACTGAAAAGGTAACGCAGGAGCATGCTCAACCAAGTCTGACCCCACAAGAACCCATCATCAGTTTTGAACAGGATGCCATCACTAAGGAGGAAGATTTTATACCTGAGAAGATCGTGATGAAAACTGGAAAACAAACACTTGATGACCACAAGTCGTTGATGGTATCAGAGACTACGGCACAAACTTTTGCCGAAGACTGGGGTCCACTCCCTGTTCCAACAACATCACGTGCATCTTTACTGAGTTCTGAGCAGCAATCCGTTGGCATCACTGAATTTGTGACAGATTTCTTGGAGAAGTCTAAACAGCAAGCGCAGGCCATGTTGAAACGTGACACTCAAATTCAAAAAGGAATTGACATTTGTGAAATTGTGTCCCACCATAAAACAGAAGAAATAAAACGGGAACATGCCCATCCAACTCTAAACCCACAAGAACCCATTATTGTTTTTCAGCAAGATGCAGTAACCAAAGAAGAATACTTCACACCAGAGAGTACTGTGCTGAAAACTGGAACACAGTTGCTTGAAGACCAGAGGTCGTTACTGATCTCTGAAACGACTGCTCAAACGTTTGCTGAAAACCTGGATGATGTTCCTGCACCGAAACTGGCCCGTGTAGCTCTTTTGAGTTCGGAACAGCAGACAGCTGGCATTGCAGAAATTGTAACGGATTTCTCGGAAGAGTACCAACAGCAAGAGACGGCAATGATGCGACGAGAGACTCAAATACACAAAGGAATCAGTGTTTCTGAAATTGTATCCCACCACAAAGAAAAAGAAGTCAATAAGCATCAGGCTGAAGCAACTCTAACACTGCAAGAACCCATTGTAGTTTACGAACAAAACACAGTTGCTAAAGAAGAGTACTTCATACCTGAGAAACTGTTGCTGAAAAGTGGAACACAAGTTCTAGAAGACCAGAAATCTTTAACAGTATTAGAAACAACTGCACAAGCCTTTGCTGCGGACTTGGCCCAACTTGCCACACCGAAACTGTCACGTGCAGCTCTACTGAGTTCGGAACAGCAGTCAGTTGGTGCTGCGGAAATGGTGACGGAATTCTTGGAAATTTCTCAAGAGCAAGTTCAGGCCACAAAGAGGCACGAAACTCAAATTCACAAGGGAATCAGAACTTCTGAAACTATTTCCCACCTGAAGGAAGGGGAAATACTTCCATTAACATTCGTGGAAACCCAAGCCAAAGTTTCTCTTTCGCAACTTCAGCCGTTGGCTGTGGCTGAAGAGAAAGCACTAGAAGCGACTCGTTCGCTGCCTGACTTTAAAATGATGTCCACCACTGCTAAAGTACTAGAGGAGAAAGCGGCACTTATCGCCGGTGCAAAAGTAGAGGAGACCGAGTTGCAGCAGAGTGGTATGGCACTCGAAGCTACGACAACCACAAAAAAGATATGGCGGAAAGAGCTCAAGAAAGGACAAGAACAAATCAAGGAAATTGGAGATGAAACTGAAATGTTTGAGGTGGAGACAACAAAACTGGACACAGCACACATTTCTCTTGATAAGCAAACGCCTCTGATTGTGATGGAGACAATAGCAGAGTGTGTAACGGGTGACGATGTCTCGCAAAAGTTTCCCCGAACTGTTCAAGCAAAGCCAACACTGGACGTTGAGAAGCACGTGGAAATATCCGAAGTGACTACGCTTGTCCAATCTGGTGATTTGCCTTCCATTCGTAAACCGGTTGAAGTAAAAGCAAAAGAAGTTGTGGAAGCTGCCCATGTAGCAAGTGTGACAGAGGTAAAACCAGAATATCTAGAAGAATCAAAGGATGAACGACAACTCGTTAAACGAACCAAGGTCACAACTGACCGTAAACCAGGCAAAGAAGATGAAGAGATTGAAGATACAGAAATTATAATTGAAGAAACCAGAAAAGGTAAAAGCCAATTGGAGGTTGCCCCAAAACATAAAAGTGAAGTAGAACTTGAAATAGAGAAACAAGTGCGGAAGGTTAAGAAGGATGGTGATCAAGAGGAAGAAGAAGAATATGTTTCAAAAGTGACAACAGAATTAAGAGGGAAAAAGGGTGATAAGCAAAGAAGAATCTCTACATTGGTAAAACAAAGAAAGAGGGAGGGAGAAGATGAGGAAGAGGAAGAGGAGGAAGTACGACGTAGAAGAATTACCCACGTACGTCGAGAAATCACAACTGATGAAGTTTCGCCTCACACGGAGCTGTACGCACAGTTGACAGCTCAAGAGATTCCACCATTTTTAACTGATTCTGAGCATGCTACAGTCAACCTTGAAAAACTATCTTCTGTGTCCGTTCGTGAAGTAGCCACTGGTTTCAAAGAGGCTCCCCTTCCTACCCAAGCTTTACCTTACCATAAACAAGTTCAACCTACAATGTCAAGTGAGGAAGCAGTTGTGGTCACAGTTCCACAGATTCACGACCTGGAAGCAGAAGTAGTTCCAATGACAGCACCGGTCACAACTAAGGCATCTGCGGGCATCTTGCAGCAGCATTCAGTTATAACATCTGAAGTTACGCCCATGGGAGGACTCGAACAAACAGAGATACTTCCTACTGAAAGGAAATCAGCTGTTGTTGATTTTCTTTCTCTCAAGTCTGTAGCAGTGGCAGAAACCAACATTTTGGAAACAGAGCAGACATTAGACGAAAAATCCCACCCAAGTACAAGGCAAGCTTTTTTCTCTTTGCCATCTCAGGAGTCTCTTGTTGTGACTTCAACTGACATACAAGAATCAGAAGACCAACTGGTGCAGAAGCAACCCAGTCACAGAACTGCATCACCATATTTGTCTATCGGGGAGTCACTTACAACATCCGAGGTGACCGTTCAGATGTCCACCAAGGACCTGGTTAAAGATCTGCCAACAGAAGAACAGTTGCAAGTGTCTCTGTCAGAACAGAAAGCTTTAAAGGTAACAGAAGTTTGTTTTGGATTAACAGAAGATCAACTCAAACCTGATGTCCGGCCAAAGCAACATGTTCTGGACACAACTGTTGACACCAGTGAGCACATTGTAATAGCCCAGGTTGATGTTGCATTGCGGGAGGAGGACCTAGTGAAAGACCAAAAGCCTGTTGAACTTACAGCTAAAGTTTCACTGCCAACTGATCAGGCGTTGCAAGTAACAGAGACAACATCAGAAGTCGTTCCCAAGTCATTTCAAACAGCAAAGGTTGCAAAAGATCAAGCTGATGTTGAATTGGGTCTCCTTGAGACTCTGGTTGTGTCCGAAATTCTTACAGGTTTTAAGGAAGACATTGCTGTGACGGAAGAAATTCCAAAATCTCGCAAGGCCACGTCCGGCATAGAGATATCCGCTCAGCATTTGTGTAGTGTCACAGAAATTGAAACTGGTTCCAAGGAGGAGAAGCTTGACATTTTTAAGTCTGAAACCTCACAAGCTAAATTTAGTCTGTCACAGCAAGATCACGTTATTGTTGGCGAAGTTGCAGCCGAAACAAGACCTGAACAGCTGAAGTCTCTTCATGCTGCTACTGACAAGGCTCATCTAGGTTTAAATCTTCAAAGGCACTTAAACGTGTCAGAAGTCAAAGATGCGGAATTAGAATCTGAGTTGGTGCCCCAGAAGTTACCTGATGAGAAACGTGGCCATTCAGTTATGCCAGTACAGGAACCATTGACCATATACGAAGTTGAAGTGGACTCTAAGGAAAAGTCTTTTTCTGCAGACCAGGCACCAAACCAAGTAACAGCCAGATCTCTGCTGTCAGTTAAAGAGCATGTTGTCACATCAGAAGTCACAGCTGATTCTCAAGCTGATAGTTTTAAGAGAATGGATGCAGCCAGAGCTAGGGCAGAAGTGGACATTTTAGTGCAGGAATCTGTTGCTGTTATTGAAACTGAAACTGCTCTTAAGGAAGGTGAAGTCGTTACTGAACTGCCATCAGCTGATAAGGCAATATCCTCATTCCTTCGAAATGAAGCCATTACTATTGCCCAAGTGACACCAGAAGGGAAAGAGGGCGAATTTGTGGCTAAGAAGTTGAAGCGACCCAGAAAAGCACACGCCCATATGCCATCACAAGATGCTCTGCTTGTGTCAGAAGTTGACATTGGCGACAGTAAATCAGACCTCGCTCCAAATGTTGTGCCTACGAAGCAGACTGCAACCTCAGCTATTGCGAGTCATGAGTCTCTTGGCATCTCTGAAGTCATACCCCAATACAAAGAAGAGCGATTTGAAGGCGCATTCAAGCCTAAGGCATCGTCAGCAGATGAAATGATTCAAAGTACCGAAGCACTCTTGGTGAGTGAAACTGAAACCCAAGAGCATGAGTCGAAGCTTGTCTCTGAGCAGACGCCTGATTCCCAAGAAGCCAGTATGGACATAATGCTTGATGAATCTCTCCTTGTGAGTCAAGTGGTTACCGGACAGCAACCTAGTGAGTTCCAGCAAAAGTTCCAGCCCCAGCAAGAAGAAGCAAGAACCCAATTCATTCCACACCGATCGGTAACGGTGCGTGAAATTCAGCCAGGACATCTCCATTCTGAATTGGCACCGCTGCAAATTCCTGACTGCAAGCAAGCTGCTCGATCCATTACGGAACAGGAGTCATTGACAGTGTCTGAAGTTCAAGATGGCATCAGTGAGGTAGAATTCACACCAGCCAAAATGCCGGCCAGTTCATCCACTGTGCTACAATTTCCAGAACAAGAAGCGGTGACTGTAGGGGAAGTTGTTACCGGCGATGTTACTGGGCATGTCACACACAAACCACTCCCTGCTACTGATTTAGCGCAAAGCAGGATTTTGCCACATGAAACTGTTTCGGTGTTGCAAGTGGAGACGAATCTTATGGAAGGTGCGTATGTTCCAGCAAAGAAACTACAAGGTGTAAGTGCTCACGTGTTGCTGACAACACAGAAACATCTAGCGACTTCTCAGGTTGAGACCAGCCAAAAGGAATCCAGTTATACACCACAAGAGTTGCCGAAACCACGACTCGCAGATACTGTGTTGCCAACTGTTGAATCATTAGTAATTTTAAAAGTTAATGCTCAAGACAAGGAAAGTGATTTTGTTAAAGATGCTTTACCTGAAGGAGAAAGTGTGTGCCCAGAATTTGTCACTCAAGAAACATTGTCGGTTTCCATGGTGCCATCACATTTGAAGGAAGAGGAGCTTGCAGATCAAGAAGTGCCCTCTGCTAAACATGCAGTGTCTTCAGTTCTTGCACAGGAATGTGTGGATGTGGAAGAAGTTGGGACCTTCATCAAAGAAAAGACGTTTGTGCCAAAGAAGACTCCAAAGTCCACCACAGCACATGTATCAGTAGGGGAAGTTGAAGCTGTAGGAGTCAGTGAAGTGGAGCTAGGGGATGTCCCAGGGGATTATGTTAAAAAAGCACTACCACAAACTGATAACGCGACAGGTGCATTCATTTTGCATCAACCACTTTCCATTTCAGAAACTAAAGTGGAGATCAAAGAGACAGAATTCAGATCAAAGAAGATGCCTCGGACAGTTGTTGCTGAAGAAGAACTTTCCACTGCCGAACACCTATCTATCTCTGAAGCCGTATCACAGATGAAGGAAGAAATGCTAATCACAGAGCAAATTCCGAAGAAGCGAGCTGCTAAGCCCATTGTATCAACGCAAGAAGCCCTCTCCATTGAAGAACTAACAGCTGAAAGTAGAACAAGTAAACTAGTGAAGCCACAAGTTCCCCGACCAGAGTCAGCCAGTGAACAGGTCATCTCGCAGGCATCCCTTAATGTTTCCATGGTGTCGTTGCAAGACAAGGAAGGTGAATTCAAGCCAGGACAGCTTCCAGATGCCAAGACTGCTGAAAGAATTATTATGACACAGGAACATCTTGCTATAAGAGAAGTAAAGACTGCTGATGCTGAAAGTGAACTCATTCAAGAGGAGCGACGCAAGAGCAAGCGTGCACGTAAAATCATTTCTGAGGTTCAAGCTCTCGAAGTTGAAGAAGTAACAACCAGTTCTACATCTATGAAACTGAAGCAAGAAGTGAAGCCAAAAGTGGATCAAGCAGAAGAAGCCCTCACATCTCACGAGTCTGTGTCCGTTTTTGAGGTAAAATCGGCATTGAAAGAAGACACCTTTCTTCCTGAGAAAATTCCCAAGAGTGTTCAAGCACGAGCTGCTATGAATCTACAAGAACACATGACCATCGAAGAGATTGAAACAGCACATCGGGAAGTAGAATACAAGTCGGAAACCGCCATTTCTACTCAAGCTTCTGCGATTATGGCTCCAAAAGAAGCAGTTGTCGTCTGTGAAATGATGGGAACAGGAATAACACGAGACCTCTCTGACAAATCTATCCCCAAGACCCTTGAAGCTCTTTCCTCACTTGTCCCACATGAAACTGTCTCCATTTCTGAAACAGCTCCTGAGCTTAAAGAAGGGATTGTAGCCGAGCTAAAAGTCCCAGAATCAAAGAAAATTGAATCAATGTTAATTTCTTCTGAGCATATGTCTGTATCACAAACTCAGTTTGCACATAAGGAAACTGTTTTTGCTCCCGGCATGTCACCACTAGGGGTGCAAGCTCAACCAGTTGTTTCAGAAACGGAAGCAGTTGAAGTGTCCGAAGTAATAATGGGGATGACACCTGGAGAGGTAACAAAACATCCAAAGCCTCGAACTGACCAAGCAAGTGGTACCATTGTGCCCCATGAAACGGTATCGATTAGGGAAACAGAGTTAGCATTAAGGGAGGGAACTTATGTACCAGGTAAAGCCCCACAAAGTACACAAGCACAATTTATACTGAACACACAAGATCATGTTTCCATTTCACAAGTACAACCACAAATTAAAGAAGGAGAATACCAACCAGAAGGCACACCTAAAACTCGTAGGGCTACACATATCTATTCCACAAATGAAGCAGTGATGGTGACTGAAACTCCAGCTGATGTTAAAGAAGGCAAATTTCGGAAGGGTGAACTTCCACAGATGGATGCAGCTATTACTGCTCTCGTTCCACATCAAACCTTCTCCGTGTCTGAGATCTCTTCTCAGTTCAAAGAATCCGAATTTACTCCAGAAAAAATTCCAGATAGAAGAAGTGCTGACATGTCCATTACCTGGGAAGAACACCTAGCCGTATTTCAGATGGAATCTGCTACTAAGGAAGAACGTCTAACAGTTGATCGTATCCCTGATAGCATTCAGGCCAAATCATCCATTCCCGAAACGGAAGCAGTACTTGTCTCTGAGGTAGTGGCAGGGCATTCGTCAGGAAAAGTGTCTGCTCAAATTGTCCCTGATTCCGACACAGCCTTTGGACACATCATTCCGCATGAGACGGTGTCAGTGTCAGTAGTAAAAACTGGCATTAAAGAAGGTGAGTATATCCCAGGAAAACTGCCCAATACAACACAAGCTCAGTTCGCTTTCCAAATGCAAGACCATGTCCAAGTAACTCAGGTGCTGAGTGGAACAAAAGAAGAAGACTATGTCGCTGAAAAAGGTCCAAAGCAACGTCAAGCAATGGCAGTAATGCCTGTACAGGAAGCACTTAGTGTTATGGTTACGCCTGGTGTTGATAAGGAAGGAGAATTCGTGAAGGGTGTTATGCCAAAAGCTGAAGAGGCTATCGGAGGGTTAATTTTGAGTGAAACACTAGCCATTTCTGAAGTCTCGTCTTCCATGAGAGAAGAAAATCTCATTACAGAGCAAATACCAAAGAAACGAACAGCTTTGCCGGCCGTTACACCTGTCGAACATTTATCAGTGTATGAGCTTCAGCTTGGCTTAAAAGAGGAATCTTTCGAAAGTGGGAAAGGTCCAGTAGGAACCCAGGCTCGCACGGTGATTCCAGAAACGGAAGCAGTACAGATATCAGAAGTTGTTACAGGATTGTCACCAGGTGAGGTAACGAAACAGCCAATTCCAAAAACAGACCAAGCTGTAGGCCACATCGTACCCAATGAAGCAGTGTCCATTCGTGAGACTGCTCTGGGAGATAGGGAAGGCAAATACGTGCCTGGAAAAACACCAGAAACCACTCAAGCGCAATTTTCTGTTTCAACACAGAAACATGTGAATGTGATACAAGTTCAGTCTGAAATAAGAGAAGGTGAATATCAGCCAGGTATAACTCCTGATGGGAAGCAAGCAACAACTGTTTATTCAACCCGTGAAGCTATCATGGTAACTGAGGTTCCTACTGATCATAAGGAAGGCGAGTATAAAACGCCATTGGGTCCTTCTGTAGATGAGGCATATTCTTCCATTGTCCCTTTCCACACGTTTGAGACTCATGAGGTTTCGACTGAAGATAAGGAGCTGGACTTGAAAGTTGAGAAGATACCTGCCCGGAGAGTTGCCGATACAGCATTTGCATCATCCGAGTCAGTAGGTGTCTTTCAAATGCAAGCAGCTCACAGGGAGGATGTATTCACTCCTGGTCGTCTACCTGATGCCATCCAGGCTAAGTCATCCATCCCAGAAACAGAAGCCGTGCAAATTTCTGAAGTTGTCACAGGAATCACCCCACACGATGTACCAGATGAACCAGCACCAAAAAGCGACCAGGCTGTCGGAACAATGATTCCTCATGAAACTGTTTCCATATCTGAAGTTCGTGTCGGACTACGTGAGGGAGATTACGTTCCAGGCAAGGCTCCAGCAACAACACAGGCTCAATTTTCGATAGCTTTCCAAGAACACGTGCAGATTATTCAAGTTCAAGCTGGAGTAAGAGAAGACACTTACATTCCTGGAAAAGGTCCCGACACAAAAACGGTATTTCCTTCCATTTCTCCCCAAGAGGCCTTGCAAGTTACTGATGTTCCTGCCGACCAACGAGAAGAAGAATTTTTACGTGAAGCAATACAAAAGGCTGCTGCACAGCGTGGTGTTGTTCCTCACGAGTCTCTATCTGTAGTAGAGACTTCGTCCCAGCTGAAAGAAGAAAGTTTTACTTCTGAGAAAGTGCCGGATTCTAAAGTTGCGAAGAGCACAATAACAGCTGCTGAATCATTGTCTGTGTATGAGCTTGCACTCGCTATGCAGGCAGGAGCATTTGTTCCCAGTAAAACACCATCTGAGATGCAGGCTGTGGCGAACATTCCTGAGGCAGAAGCGGTGGAAATTTCTGAAGTAGTCACTGGAATGACGCCAGGTTCCGTGGCACCACAGCCAATCCCACTGACAGATCAGGCAACTGGCGCTATTGTGCCACACCAAACTGTATCTATTGGAGAAACTGAAATAAGTTTAAAGGAGGGCGAATATGTTCCAGGTCGCATTCCAGCTGAAATATCTGCACATGAATCCATCTTGACACAGGAATCTCTGGCAGTAACTCATGTCATAGCAGAAACCAAAGAGGTTGACTATAGTCCCAAGGAAATGCCTGAAAGCAGAACAGCAACGTCAAGTGTGCTTTCTCACGATGCTTTAATTATCACTGAAACACCTGCGGACGATAAAGAAGGGCAATATGTGAAGGCAACATCTCCCATTAAGGATGAAGCAGAAACTGCTGTTGTTCCTCATGAGACCTTTGGTATCTGTGAAGTGTCATCTGAACAACGCGAAGAAGACCTTTCTGTAGAAAAAATTCCAGATTCTCGTACTGCAGAGGTAAACGTCTCATCGGTGGAATCCATTGGTGTCTTCCAGATGCAGCTGGCTTCCAAAGAAGATATTTTTATCCCTGGTAAACTGCCCCGTGAGATTCAAGCTACATCTACCATCCCAGAAGAGGAAGCAATGCAAGTTTCAGAAGTAGTTACAGGAGTGACACCTGGGAAATTTACTTGTATGCCAATGCCACAGTCTGACCAAGGGTTTGAAGTAGTGATTCCTCATGAAACCATCTCAGTGTCAGAGATCACCACTGATGACAAAGAAGGAGACTATGTACCTGGACGTTTGCCTAACACAACAACTGCAGACTTTTCAGTTTCCACACAGGAACATGTTCAAGTGGTTGAAGTTGAGTCTGAAGACCGAGAAGAGAGTTGCATGGTAGAAAAACAACCCCGAAGCAGGAATGCCATTACGACCGTAGATGCTCAAGAAGCCCTGGAAATTACGGAAATGCCTACTGGTGTCAAAGAGGGCAATGTGAAGCGACCAAGTATCCCAAGAATGGATGAAGCAGTCACGACTGTCATTCCTCATGAGACCATTGCTGTATCACAAGTAACAACAGAAGTTAAAGAAGAGGAGCTTGCTTTGGACAAGATACCATCCTCAAAGAAGGCATCAGCCTCAATGTCCCCATCTGAACATCTAAATGTATTTGAAGTGGAAATTGGACTCAAAGAAGAAGACTTTGTACGAGGAAAGAAACCTAAAGGGACGTTAGCGAAAACAATTATTGAAGAGGCAGAAGCTGTTGAAGTTGGTGAAGTTGTGGCTGGAATCACTTCTGGAGATGTTGCAATGTTATCGACACCCAAGTCCGATCAGGCTCAAGGTACGATTGTGCCTCATGAAAGTGTGTCTGTGATCCAAATTGAAGGTGGAGACAAGGAAGACGTATATACACCGGGCAGGCTACCGTTGGCATCACAAGCAGAGTTAGCCTTGTCAACTCAGGAACATATCTCAGTTATTCAGACACGATATGAAACAAAAGAGGAAGAGTGTGTCGTTGAACAAATTCCACGCAAACGACGGGCTGCTGCTGGGGTAACTACTCAGGAGGCCATTGAGGTCACCGAAATACCTACTGATTTAAAAGAAGGTACTTTGAAAGATGCTGTTGTGCCGAAAACTGATGAAGCAGCTGCAGTAATTATTCCTCAAGAAACGATAGGTGTCAGTATGGTAGAAACAGGACAGCGTGAAGGATCTTTTCTTCCTGACAAAAAACCAGAAAGCATTCATGTTCCAGCCATGTTTGTCCTGCAGGAAACTGCCATTACTTCGCAGACACAAGTGGAACATAAAGAAGATGAACTACAACCTCACAAAAGCCCTAAGCCTAAGCAGGCTCAGAAAACGCTTCCTGAAACTGAAGCTGTTGAAATGCAGGAGGTAGTTGTTGGTCTTGTACCAGGTGATGTTACGCAACCTAAAACACCCCAGACTGATCTAGCTGTAACATCTTTGCTACCTTTTGAGACCGTTTCAGTTGAACAGACTCAGACTGTTGTCCGGGAAGGCGAATACATTAGAGAAAAGATGCCAGCTGCTATTTTGGCTAGGCATTCGTTTCTCACTGAAGATTATGTGGCGGTTACTGAAGTGACTGAGGGAATGTCTGAAGAAAAACGTTCAACTGAGATAATGCCTCGCAAGCGACAAGCAGTGCCCGATGTCATTCCTCAAGAGGCCTTCATGGTGTCTGAGATATCTGAACACATGCAACCAACTAATATACAACAGGAAGCTGGCGTGGAAGTTGAAGAAGCACAACAGGAAATATTTGGTCACATAACAATGTCCGTTTCAGAAGTTGAAATTTCAGAAAGAGAAGGGGAGTTGCCAGCAGACATGGACATGCCAAAGCGAACGGCAAAACCCCTACTATCAACTCAAAAGCATGTGTCCGTTTTGCAAGTGGAATCTGCCTACAAAGAACAAGAAATTGCCCTTGATGATATGCCATCTTCTAAAACTGCCAAAAAGGTTTTGTCAGAAGTAGAAGCGCTAGATGTTTCTGAAATATCTGCAGCTGCCACTACTGGAGAATTTTTGAAAGGAGTGCTGCCCAAGGCTGATGAGGCTGAAGCAACTTTCATTGGGCATGAAATTGTAGACATTGGCGAAGTCAACGCTAACATCAAGGAAGGAGTTTTTGCTCCATCTAAACAACCAGCTTCTTTCCATGCCGGTGCTAGCTTCACGATGTTAGAACACATGTCTGTGCAAGAGACAGAATCAGCCATCAAAGAAGAACCCTATGTCCCTGGTAAACTTCCTGCCGGAGTAGTAGCCAAAACTAGCTTGCCCACCAGAGAGGCTCTTATGATTGCCGATGTTCCAACATCTGATAAGGAGCAAGACTTTTTGAAGTTGGCTCTGCCTGAAGGTGAAGAGGCAGATGTGACCCTTGTTACTAGAGAAACTATTTCCATTTCACAAGCGGACACACAAGTTAAGGAAGGAGAGCTATCTCCTCTCTCAATGCCGAGTGCAAAGCATGCTTCAAAACAGGTATCATCTATGGACCATGTAACGGTATCTGAGGTCACTGCAGGATTTAAAGAAGAAGAATATGTGCCTGGGATGTTACCAAAAGAAAGATACGGAAAGCCACTTCTGTCTGAATTAGAAGCGTGTGAAGTATTTGATGTCACAACTAGAGGAACATCAGAAGACTTGGCTAGGAAACAACCTAAGACTGAGCATGCCGATGAACAGCTCATGTTGCATGAGACTGTATCTGTCTCAAAAACAAGAACAATGCTCAAGGAAGGAGAGTTCATTCCCGGAAAATTACCTGGGCCAATCAAAGCCCAGTCTTCGTTGCTTACCCAGGAACATGTTTACACCTCCGAAGTGACAACCAATGTTAAAGAAGATCAGTTTGCTCCTTTGGCTACACCTGAAGGCCGTCATGCGGATGAGGAACTTGCCCCTCGTGAAGCTTTGTTGATTTCAGAGTTTGCTTCTCAGCAGCAACCTGGAGAGTTTGTGCCACACGATGAATACCAAAGTTCACATGCGACAACATCACTAGTGCCCCGTGAAACTATAGCTGTTTCAGAAACGACTTTGCAGACGAAGGAGGGAGAGTTTGTGCCTGGAAAACTCCCAAATGCAATCCACGCTAAAACCTTGTTCTCAACATCGAAGCATGTTGCCGTGTCTGAAGTTGAAACTGGGCAAAGGGAGGGGGAAATCGAGGTCAAACTATCCACAGTTACCAAAAATGCTACCGCCATTTTTTCTTCTGGTGAAGCAGTAGTTGTTTCCGAGGTTATGTCAAACCTTGGACCTGGTGAAGCCGCCATCCATGCCTACACTGCTGAACAGCCCAACATCACACTGTTGCCTAAGCAGATAGTATCTGTTTCAGATATAGTCCCAGAAGACTCCTACAAGGAACTATTTCGTCAAGAAGCCAAAACTAGCTTGGCTGAAGTTGCTATATTGGAAAAGGAGTCTGTGCTCGTGCAAGAAGTAACAACAAGTATGGAACCACGTGCTCTCAGCCCTGATGCAGTACCATCACATTTTTTTGGATTGCCAAATTATGTTCCCCAGCAAACAGCAGTGGTTTCTGAAGTCCTTTCGTCCATCAAGGAGGAAGAGTACATTCCAGGACAAAAGCCGAAGATGCGTGAAGCGATGACTGTGTTTCCAGCAGACGAGCCTATCCAGATTACGGAGATCATGGCCGAATCCAAGGAGTCTGACTTCCAACCTGGACAACTGCCCGAAGGTTTTACTGCCTCAAGTGATATTTCAAGACAAGAACATGTGGTTATCTCAGAAGTTCTTACCGAAATGAAAACAACCGATTATTCACCCGAAGAAACTCCATCCCAGAAGAAAGCTGCTGTCGTTGTTCCATCTCGAGAATCATTGTTGGTCCATCAAATCGAATCCGAGATGAAGGAGACTGATCTTGTTCTTGGCTCTAAGCCTAAAACCAAGACTGCTCAATCAATCTTGCCCTCTGAGGAAGCTTTGGAGATTTCTGAAGTGACATCAGAAAGCAAGCCAGAAGAATTTTTGAAGCCCCTTGTTCCTAAAGGAGACACTGCGTCATTCACGTTGCCAAGCCAAGAAACTGCTATCATCACGATGACAACATCAGGCATCAGAGAGGAGGAATTCTTACCAGAAAAACTGCCAGCAGGAAAAAAAGCCACTGCGACTGTCCCTTCGCGAGAACACATTGTGGTTTCACAAGTTCTTGCAGGTGCTTCTGAAGCAGAATTAAAGCTTGAAGAGATCCCGGCAGAGCAACAGGCAAAGAAGGCTTTTACTCAGGATCAGTCTGTTGTTGTTGGTATGGTAACAACGGCAGACATGCCAGCTGAATACAAACCAGGCTGGAAGCCAGAAGGACAGATGGCAGGAATGACTCTGTCGACACAAGAAACTGTGATTGTCTCTGAAGTTAGAAGTCAAGACCTGGAAGGTGACTTTGTTCCTGGGAAGATCCCTCAAGTTGAACAAGCACACGTTCACATTCCAATGCAAGAGCCACTCTCAGTCTCGGAGGTTAACGTAGAGAGCATTACAAAAGATAAGTCACCAGAAAAGTCTCTTGCAAGTGAAGCTGAGGTAACAGTACAACCCACACATTCCGTCTCAGTCTCCGAAGTTAAAACTCACCAGAAGGAAGGTGAATTTGTACCCGATCGGGCACCTGCTGGAGTCACGGCTAAGTTTTCAATTCCAACTGGAGAGCACATGGTAATTTCAGAAGTCCAGTCTGAGATGCGTGAGGTGACCTTTAAGGCTGGTGAAGTACCTGGTCAAGACCATGCCAAAACTACGTTATCGACTCAAGACTACCTGACAATTTCTACTGTCGAATCTGCTGAGCTGGAATCAACATTCAAAGCTGGAGAAATCCCTGGCCAAGACAAAGCCAAGACCCGTTTTACAACCCAAGAGCACATGACTGTATCAGAAGTGGAATCAGAGTTAGCATCTGACGAACTAAAACCTAAGACATGGAAGTCAGAAAAGGCGAAGACGAAACTTCCAATGCAAGAATCTGTCTTTGTAGAAGAAATTGGCTTGGCTGAAAGTGAAGGAACTTTCAAAGCTGGCGAAATTCCCGGCCAAGACCACGCAAAGACAAAGTTTACTACTCAAGAACACATGACTGTATCTCAAGTGACATCTGAAGAGTCTGTACCCAGCGATTTCAAACCTGAAGTACCAATGGAAGAAAAGGCAAAACGAAGATTGCTGGAGCAGGAGTCCGTAGTTGTTCAAGCGGTGGAATATGCTGAAAAAGAAAGAAGTTTCAAAGCAGGTGAGGTACCCGGTCAAGATAAGGCGAAAACTCGCTGGACCACTCAGGAGCACATTACGGTGTCTGAGCCAGAAGTTGCAAGTAAGGCATCAACATTTGAAGCTGGTGAAATTCCAGGCCAAGATAAAGCCAAAACGCGTGTTACAACTAGAGAGCACATCACTGTGGGTATGGTCACCTCAGAAGAAACAATGCCAGATGACCTGAAGACTGAAAAACCATGGGAAGACAAGGCAAAGGTCAGTCTCACAGCTCAGGAGTCTCTCACGATTCAGACAGTTGAGTCAGCCGAAGTAGAAGGAAGCTTCAAAGCCGGTGAAATTCCTGGCCAAGACCGGGCAAAGACCAGACTAACTACACAAGAATACGTAACTATTCAGACAGTGGAGTCAGCTGAAGCAGAAGGAAGTTTCAAAGCGGGAGAAATTCCAGGTCAAGACAAAGCGAAAACTAGGGTGATGACACAAGAACATGTGACTGTGTCAGAAGTAACAACCGAAGGAATGTCAGATGAATTACAGCAAAAGGCTCCAAGAGAAGACAAAGCAAAAGCCATGCTGCCAGTTGAAGAAGCTTTTGTAGTTATTTCTGAAGTGGAAGTGGCAGAAAAAGTGAAGGGCCCACAATATCAAGAATTTGCACCAACAGTAGAACGAGCAAGACGACACATGTCTCCTGAAGAAAACACCCTTCAAATATCAGAAGTCACCATTGAGACCGCCCCTGACGAGCTGAAGCATGAGAAACCAAAGAAGGACATTGCAAAAACTGTCGTTAGCACTCAAGAAGCGGTTGTTGTGGATATTACGGACCTTGCAGAAAAAGCCAGACAGTTTGAAGCTGGTGAAGTTCCAGGGCAAGATAAAGCCAAACGAAGGTTTTCACCATCAGAGCACATAACGGTTGCCGAGGTCAAATCTGAAGATGTTCCAGGAGACTTGTCACAAGAAAAACCACGGAAGGACGTTGCAAAGACAGTCGTCTCCACGCAGGAATCTATTGTGGTTGAGGAAACTGAGTATGCTGAGAAGGAGCAAACTTTCGCTGCAGGACAGCTTCCAGGTGAAGATAAAGCCAAATCCCGAATCCCCACACAAGAACACATAACCGTTTCAGAAATCACAAGTGAGACTGTACCCGATGTTCTTAAACATGACAAACCAAAACAAGACATTGCAAAAACTGTGCTCTCATCACTAGAATCTCTAGTTGTTGAGACCACAGAGTTTGCAGAAAAAGAAACTACATTTAGAGCTGGTCAGCTTCCAGGTGAAGACAAAGCCAAAACACGGTTGTCGACACAAGAACACATCACAGTGTCTGAAATATCGGCAGAAACCGCAACTGACGATCTGAAACACTACAAACCCAAACAAGACATAGCCAGGACTGTGTTGTCACAACAAGAATCACTTGTAATAGAAACAACAGATGTGGCAGAAAAAGCAAAAACATTTAATGCTGGGGAATTGCCAGGGGAAGACAAAGCAAAATCTAGAATTTCAACACAAGAGCATGTAACAGTTATGGAAGTGACAAGCGAATCCATGACTGATGAGTTCAGGGCAACAAGTCCACGAGAAGATACTGCTAAAAGAACCATCTCTGCTCAAGAATCCATTGTTGTGGAAGAAACCGAATTTGCTGAAAAGGAAACAACATTCAAAGCCGGACAACTACCTGGAGAAGATAAAGCCAAGACACGTCTCTCTCCACAGAAACATGTAACAGTTTCAGAGGTCGAGGTCGCAGAGAAGACTGCTAGCTTCCAAGCTGGTGAAGTTCCTGGCCAAGACAAGGCTAAGACTAGGCTCTCCATGTCAGAGCACTTAGTGGTCGCCGAAATGGAGACAAGTATGGTCACGGGTGATTTTGATAAAATGGTCTTACCGAAAGGTGATCGTGCCAAAACCGTCCTTGGAACTGAGGAAGCCATGTCTATTTCAGAGGTGCAACCTGAGGCTAAAACGTTAGATTTGACGCGCGGTGAACTTCCACGCGGCACCACTGCAAAAATGGTCCTTCCAACTGAAGAACATGTCACAGTAGAAGAGGTGAAGATTTCGTTTAAGGAAGGTGAAGTGCCGACTGAGAAGAAACCTCTCGAGCGACAAGCAGTTGAGGTCACGTCACAGGAACTGGGCGTTGCTGAGGTAACAGAGACAACAGTCAAAGTGTCAGAAAAGAAGGTAGAAGAGAAAGTGGTGAAGGTGAAGAAGCCTAAAGTCACAGAGGAAGTGGAGGAAGAAACCACCGTAACACTATTCAAAAAGCCAACTGTTACCGAAGTCACTGAAGAGGAGGAAACCAGTGTTGTAACCAGGAGGCCAACTATAACAGAAGTAGAAGAAGAAACTGTCACCTTGGTTACGAAACCAAAAGTTACAGAAGTTACTGAGGAAGAAGAAACTGTTACAACTGTGACAATGAAGAAAAAACCCAAAAAGAAGGTGAAAGAGGAAGCCGTCACAGAATCTGTCGTAGTTCAAAAGGGTGAATTCAAAGTTGAAGAACTTGCAACAGAAACAGCAACAATAAGACGAACTTCCGTAGCTAAGACTACTGAGGAGGAGGCATCAGAAGCAACCTTTGTACTTCGAAAACAACCAGAAGTCCAACAGAATGTTGAGGAAATAGTAACAACCGAGACGATTATCAAGAAGAAACGAACCAAGCCTGTCAAAGAATACGAACTGGGCGAAAGTCACGAAGTCACATTCACAATCAAAACACCGCAGAAGCCAGTCATATCAGAAATCACTCCCCAACAAGCAGTGTACTCTACCGTTGAAGAAGTTGAGGAAACGATTGTGCTTAAAAAGGAACAACCAAAAGAAGAAGAGAAACCAAAGGAAGAAACAGAAGTTACAGCAAAGGTCACTCTGAAGAAACCTAAGAAGGCAAAAGTTGAGGTTCAGGAGGAAACTGCAGAAACTCTAGTTATACAGAAGAAAGAGGTTGTTGAAGAAGAAGCAGTCATTGTTCAGAAACCCCAGGAAACAGTGGTGGAAGAAGAGGAAGTGTTGTTAGAAGTTGTCAAGAAACCTAAAAAGAAAAAGCCGAAAAAGGAGGAAGTGCAAGAAACTGCAGTGACTATTCAAAAGCCACAAAAGGTTGAAGAGACTGAACCTGAAACTGAAACTGCAACAATATCCCTTGTCAAAAAACCAAAGAAACCAAAGGAGACAGCTGAGGAAATATCGATGGCGGTTACTATCGGACAGAAAACTGAAGAGCAAGTTGTTACGGAAACGGCCACAATTATAAAGCAGGAAGTCGCTGTTGAGAAGACAGAAGTGGTTGAAGAAGCAAGCGTGACAATAAAAAAGCAGCCAAAACCCAAACAGAAACCAGAAATATCAGAAGATGTTTCAGTTGCCTTAACACTCGGCGAGAAGAAAGTTGATGAGGTTGTTTCTGAAACTGCCACCTTCACGACACTGGATAAAGCAGTAACAACTACTGTTGAAGAGGAATCCACAGTCATCTTGAAGGAGAAGCCAAAGATAGAAGAAGTTGAAGAACAGTCTGTGACAATCCAGAAGAAGCCAAAAAAGAAACCAAAGGAACAAAAACCTGAAGAAGTCTCGGTGACACTGACTAAACAGGAGAAGGTAGTGGAAGAGCAAGTTGTTGAGATGGCAGTTACCCTGCAAAAGCCTGAATCAGCAAAAATAACAACAGAAGAAGTTGAAGAAACCTCAGTGACACTCAAGGGAAAACCGAAAAAGAAGAAGCCAGTCGAAACATCAGAGGAGCTGTCTGCTGGCTTGACTCTGGTTCAGAAAACTGAAGACGAAGAAGTTTCAGAAACTGCCGTAGTTCTCAAGAAGCCCGAAAAAGTTGAAACAGTTGTTGAAGACTCTACAACTGAAACTGTGGTTATCAGGAAGCCCTCTGTTGTTGAAGAGACTGTAGAAGTTACAACCGAAACTACAGTTATAAAAAAGACCAAGAAGCCAAAACCAAAAATAGAGGAAGCTGAAGAAGCTACATTTGAATTAAAGAAGCCAAAGAAACCAACTGTGACCGAAGAAGCCCCTGAGACGGCAACCATTAAAATTCCGGCTAAAGAAGAAGAGCAAATTGTGGAGGAAGAAGTAGTAGAATTAATCACAATCAAGAAAGACATTCCAGAAAAGCCAAAGGAAGTGACAGAAGAGGTGACTGCAAAAGTACCCAAGAAGAAAAAACTCAAACCTAAGATGGAGGAGGTAGAAACAGTTGAACCCGTAACAAAGAAGCCAGAGAAACCTAAGATTGAAGAAGTGGAAGAAGTCCAACTCGTAATAAAGAAAGAGAAACCAAAAGTGGAGGAAGTAGAAGAGGTAGAACTAAAGGTTAAGAAACCAAAGAAACCAAAGATTGAAGAAGTGGAAGAAGTACAACTCCAAATAAAAAAGCCAGAGAAACCTAAGGTTGAAGAGGTAGAAGAAGTTCAACTTCAAATAAAGAAGCCAGAGAAACCTAAGGTTGAAGAAGTGGAAGAAGTCCAACTCCAAATAAAGAAACCAGAGAAACCTAAGGTTGAAGAAGTGGAAGAAGTCCAACTGCAAGTAAAGAAGCCAGAGAAACCTAAGATTGAAGAAGTGGAAGAAGTCCAACTCGTAATAAAGAAAGAGAAACCAAAAGTGGAGGAGGTGGAAGAAGTACAACTAAAGGTTAAGAAACCAAAGAAACCAAAGATTGAAGAAGTGGAAGAAGTACAACTCCAAATAAAGAAGCCAGAGAAACCTAAGGTTGAAGAGGTAGAAGAAGTCCAACTTCAAATAAAGAAGCCAGAGAAACCTAAGGTTGAAGAAGTGGAAGAAGTCCAACTCGTAATAAAGAAAGAGAAACCAAAAGTGGAGGAGGTGGAAGAAGTACAACTAAAGGTTAAGAAACCAAAGAAACCAAAGATTGAAGAAGTGGAAGAGGTCCAACTCCAAATAAAGAAGCCGGAGAAACCTAAGGTGGAAGAGGTGGAAGAAGTCCAACTTGTAATAAAGAAACCAGAGAAACCTAAGGTTGAAGAAGTGGAAGAAGTCCAACTCGTAATAAAGAAAGACAAACCAAAAGTGGAGGAGGTGGAAGAAGTACAACTAAAGGTTAAGAAACCAAAGAAACCAAAGATTGAAGAAGTGGAAGAAGTCCAACTCCAAATAAAGAAGCCAGAGAAACCTAAGATCGAAGAGGTGGAAGAAGTTCAGCTCCAAATAAAGAAACCAGAAAAACCCAAGGTGGAAGAGGTGGAAGAAGTGCAACTTAAAGTTAAGAAACCAAAGAAAAAGAAAGAGGAAGTAGAAGAAGTACAGCTCGTGATAAAGAAACCGGAAAAACCAAAGGAAACTGAGACCATTCCAGAAACAGCAACTACTATCAAGCTAGCTGAAAAGGAAACAACTGAAGAAACAACTGAAACGACTGTAACGCTAAAGAAGAAAACACCAGAAAAGGTGGTGGTGGAGGAAACAACCGAAGAGTCGGTCGCCGTTGTCCTGAAGCCCAAAAAGGCTGAAGTCACAGAGACAGAGGAAGTCACCGTCGAAACTACAATTAAGAAGAAAGGAAAGAAGCCAAAACCAGTTAAAGAAGAGGCTACAGAAAGTACCTTCACCATTAAAAAAGCCGAAAAAACAGTTGTAACGGAACCAGTTGTGGAAGAGGTTGCAGAAGCCAAGTTCTCCATTCGGAAACCGTCTATAAAGAAAGAGCCCGAGGAGCAAGAAGAGGTATTCGTGGCAACAACGCTCAAAAAGCCCAAACCTAAAGACGAGGGACCTGAAACAAGCTTCACCGTTCAGAAGAAAGAAGATATCTACTACGGCGTGACCCTTCGCAAGATGTCGGAAACGAAATCGGAAGAAGAGTCTGCCTCCTTGTCGATTAGGAAGGAAGTAGAAGAACCGAGTGAAGAATCTGAGGCTACCTTATCTCTGAGGAAGCCAATAGAAGAGGAGGAGGAGGTAATCCAAGAAACTATAATCAGGCGACCCAAGAAAACGAAGAAGATTGTCCATGAGGAAATAGTCGAAGAATCCAGCTTTACCCTTAAGGGGCCCAAAAAGCCTAAGGAGGAGACATTTGCATCATACCAGACGGCATCCACACACGAAGTCCACGAGGCTACTATAACTTTAAAGCGGGAGGAGCCAAAAGAAGTCGTTGTCGAAGAAGACGTCTTTATGGAGACGACCATTACAAAGCCGAAGAAGGTGAAAAAGCCCAAAGTAACGGAGGAAGAGTATGAGGAAGCGACTCTGGTGATCAAGCGAGAACCCACCAAAGTGGAAACTGTTTCAGGTTAGTTAGGGCCAAATATTTGTTAAACAAGTCAATTTTAACATTCAGTTCTGTGTTTTCAAACAAAACAAAAAAACTAACATTTTTACACTGACACATCACGTGACATTTTGTGATTGTGTTGGTGTTTATTTTTCTATTGTGGTGTTTGTCTTTTTTGTGGTCATGTTTATTCAGAATATGATAAAAACATAATCTAAAAATTTACAAAATTTATAATACATACAATTATCATTTTTTCTATTTTATGACATGATATATTCTCTGAAATGACATATTTATTTCACTTGCAATGAAAGATGAGTGAATGAACACGTTGAATGAACACGTTTGAATGCACACGTTGGTATAAAGGCAAGGTTTAAATTCTGTGGTTGTCACACTTGATGTTTCACACAAGTAGTGTACAGAATACTCGAATTAATACAATGCCTAGTACAACAGTAATTAGCCAAGGCGTCTTAAGCAGCTGACAGAGTCCAAAACCTCTAAATATCGCTCCTCTGGTTAGAACTGTAATGTGCTAATCAACATTTTGGTGAAACAGGGTCAGCACCACTACTGATAAATACATGGTAAGTCAATACGCACACTCACTGTGCCTCTCACAGTCGGGATTCCAAGGTACCAACTCATAATGAACAGCTCGTTACTGACAGAAGGTGCTATCTGGAGTTATCGCTTTGTTGCCTTAACAAATGTCTTTCCTCTTTGAGATAGCTACGGTATGTTTTCTTAGTATGTCATTGTGGGTCTAACGATGACCCCCTTCCCCTGAGCCTGCTGCCCGTTCTCTGTGGTGAAAGAGTCGATTCCATCAATGGAGTCTCGAGGCCGAATGAAGAATCTGAGGCTACGTTACCGCTGAAGAAGCCAATACAAGAGGAGGAGGCGGAAGAGGAGGAGGTGATCCAAGCAACTTTTATTAGGCGGCCCAAGAAAATGCAGAAGATTGTCCATGAGGAAATAGTCGAAGAATGCTGCTTTACCCTTAAGGGGCCTGAAAAGCCTAAGGAGGAGATATTTGCGCCATACCAGACGGCGTGGACGCATGAAGTCCACGAGGCTACTATAACTTTAAGGCGGGAGGAACCAAAAGAATTCGTTGTCGAAGAAGACGTTTTTATGGAGACGACCATTACAAAGCCGAAAAAGGTGAAAAAGCCCAAAGTAACGGAGGAAGAGTACGAGGAAGCGACTCTGGTGATCAAGCGAGAACCGACTGAAGAGGAAATTATTTCAGGTTAGTTTGGGCCAAATATTTGTTAAATAAGTAAATTTTAACATTCAGATCTGTGTTTACAAACCAAAAAAAACTAACATTTTCACTGGTACATCACAGCCAAGCATATCTAATGACAGTTGATAATGCTGAAACAGCAATACCAGTACCTTCAACTATTGCTAAATCACCAATAGAGGCGTCAAATAGTTCCTATAAATCTGATCGAAGCTATAAAACCTTTGAGAAGTTTACTGAGAAAATATTCTATTAAATTAAATGAACATGATACGCTATTTACCAAATTTGTCCCTTGATCGTCACAAATCAAGGTGCGTATTTTCGGTGGGTCTTTTATCTTTTTTTGAAAGATCTCCCATCTTCCTCAGGCACTTCGAGCGTTGAACGCCTTTTGACTTGGAGAAACGGGAAGCTGGTTTGAATTTCCCGCACGTGTTTGTGCTTCCGGTTGGGGAAGAAGGATAAGATGCTGCGAGCAGTGGCTCCATCTGTGCAGCTTGGGAAGAGATAGGAGGGAGGAGCGCTTTCCACTTGCAATTCAATTGTTGTGTCAATTCTGGTGTAATCTTCCGATTGACATCGCAATGTGAGGCTTCTTGGTTGTTCATGAGAGAT
>JAHWFP010212269.1:0-22851 GCA_023313725.1 Lithobius niger | reverse complement strand
GGAAAAAACGCCCCCAGGAAAAAACGCCCCTAGGAAAAAACGTCCCCAAACAGGCTAAAATGCCCCAATGGTGGTCATTGTAGGTGGGCCTCAGATTTAATACGGCTCATCTATACGAGCATTAGTTTGCTTCAGATAACTTAATGTTTCAAGAAATTTATTTGAAAAAAGTATCTTTGCGTATTTATCCTCCGTATACAATTCTTTTTTAGCTACTTTTTTTTCCTTAAACTAAACTTTTTTCACCGTCGAAAACATCCAGTGAAATTCACAATTGAGCTGATTCATCTGTACGAGCATTCGTTTGCTTCAAATGACCTACAGCTCCAAGAAGTTTATTTAAATAATATTTTGCGTATTTACTAAACTCTCCCCGTTTATAATTCACGTACTTAGCTACTTCTTTTTCTTAAACTAGCCTTCTTTCTCCTTCAAAAAGTCTATGGTTCCAGAACACAGTCTCCAATTCTTGAGATCTCCCTATTCTAGGCTCTCCTTGGAATCACGCACAATTTTAATCTCGCTAATTCGTATCAGTTTTTAAGCAAACCATTAATATATCTTTTGAGTAAATTAAATACAAACGGAGCGAGTGTCATAAAGGTACAAATTCGCTAGAGGAATCCCTACAGGGGACGTGAAACTGCTCACAATTGTAATGTCCCTGTCTCAGTTATACAGGTTTTTAAGAAAACCGGTATATCGTTAAAGTAAATTAAATGCAAACGGACAGAGTGTCGTAAACGTACTAATTCGCTAGCGGAATCTCTATTCAGGACGTGGAATTGCTCACAATTTCAACCTTTTTTTTTAAATAAATTTATTGGAGCCTAAGTCAGCTCAATTTTGAATATAGTTACGAAAGTATAGTTACGAAATGGGGTGAACCTGGAGATGTGAACCTAAAACCATTTATTTAAGGACATTATTTCCTGGGGGCGTTTTTTCCTGGGGGCGATTTTTCCTAGCGGCGATTTTTCCTAGGGGCGTTTTTTCCTGGGGACGTTTTTTCCTGGGGGCGTTTTTTCCCGGGGGCGTTTTTTCCGGGGGCGTTTTGACGGGGACGTTTTTTCCTAGACCCTGTAAGTGCATATATTAACAAAAATCCTTATTATCAACTAGAGGAGTTACGCACGGGGCCGGTCATGAAATCCCAGGGCGCACCGTTAAAAGAATGTGCACGCTGAACCCTCTTTGCATGAAATAGTTTTGCTGTGGAAGTAAATAAATAAGCTTTGTAGAACAAAGTTGAAACCATTAGCACGGGTGCTTTGGCACGGCTGATGTTTGATCTACCATTTCCTATATTCTGGAAGTTTCTTCCCCACTCCCACTCCCCATTCCCCCTCCCCACTCCCACTCCCAACTCCCCAGTCCCTACTTACTCGTATTTTCGCGCACACTGGCTAAGTCACGCTTTCACGGAATTAATTTTCTTGAATCCAATATTTGCATACACTGGGTGACAAACGCAAACCCCCCTCCCCCTCCTGCCAACCTTGGACACTGGCTTACAAACGGTGATTTTTCTACGCACGGCTGGTGTTAGATGTACCATTTCCAATATTCTGGATGTTTGTGGAAGTTTCTTCCCCACTCCCACCACGCTGTTCGAGTGGTGTAGTTCGTACTTCGTTGTGCGTGCTGTCAGCGCGCAGTGGCAGTTTTTGAATACAGTGGTTAATGTCACTCCCATTTTGCATACGAGGAAACCATGGATGAATGCAGAGAACACTTCGAAGCAGGCAGAGAACGCTTCGATTAACGCGTTTTGCTTTCGTTTAAGCCTACAGACACCTAACCTAGGTTTGAAAATTAAGCGTTCTAGCTTTACTCATTCTGCAGTGTTGATTGGTCCATTGTTGGTTGTTCGTTGGTCGGTTGAGTTGGTACGACAGGGTATTTTTTTTAGTGCGTTGGTCGCTGCCGTTTTTTGTTTTCGTCGTTCGTTTGTCGTGGCGGTGTGAACCACCCATAAGTCGAGCATGGTGTCCTTTTGTAGACAGAAAACAGCGTAGAAACATGTTGTGACATTGATGGCGGTCGACTGATGGTGTATGCTGATTTCATTCGTAGATGGTGTTGCGTGATGCGAAATACGCTGATGTAAACACTGATGATGTTGTATGCTACAGTGTATAGCTGGGGTGTCTTGTTCTGCATGAGTGCATGGAAATCTTTAATGTGCTTGCTCAGGACGAGTTATTCAAAAGTAAACTGCTTAAAAGGTATGCTTCACGAGTTGTCCTACTAAAAAGGACAAGTTGTCTTACTTTCTCAGCCTAGTGCAGCTTCAAGTAAGGCTAAATGCTATCCGTTGCCTAGTAACTAACTGCAAACAGCCATTGGTGGAGGTGGTTGCCAGCTTTGAAGCTGGTCGGTCATGGTACAGGGTACACCAAAGTTAATGATCGCCTTTGCTAAATTCAGAGCAATTAATTATAGAGTAGGTTCATGTGCTAAAATGCTCTCCTTAGTGACGTAACAACGTTATTTACATTCTTTAGCTCTTTTTATGTCGTTTGGCGATCACCGAGGTTAAGCAGCATTGGCCCCGATTCGTACTTGGGTGAGTGACCTCCCGGGAATACATTCTGGGTGCTGCAGAGGACTGGGCAGATGACCTGGCAGATGACTGGTGCTGTTAATGTTCGCTAAAACCCTTTGTCTCCTTTTTTTGTGTGTCATTTGATATAGTACCACCCAGACACCCGAGGATAACTGGCAAACAGTGGAGTAAGTAGGGTTTTCTATACTGAGTGGGCAACAATAGCAATTTAGCCGAATGGTGTGGACGGAAAAACAAAGAACAGCTTCGGGGGTGTGAGGGAGCGTTGTGAGAAATTTTGCGGTGTTTTCTGGCCTTGTAAAGTGATGTTGCAAATTTTTTTATAAACTCAGTATATTGCTTAGTGCACTATACGTATAAAAAAAATTAGTAACATAAATCTTTCAGTTTATCATAACAAAATACTTACTTTTTAAACACTCTAGATGCTTTGTTAGAAATGTTGGTAATTTCATGAAAAATATGGAGTTCGTAATTATATTACTGTTGATCTTCACTGATACTCGTGATATCAGTGATGTTAAATTAAAGAGGCATTCCAGTTAAGCAAAAATCACTTGTCTGTTTTTGAACAGTTGTAAGCACATAAAGAACAGAGTTGAGTTACATTAAATTGATCTACTAATTAATGAACTATGTCTTCTTTCTCCATTTGTTACCTTGTTATTTTACTGAGTTAATGTAGAAACAGTAGAAGTATAAATTAGCTAAAATGAAAGTTGTTTCTTCTTCCTCCAAATGCAGCCATCTAGTGGCCAATAATTGTACACAAATGCTATTGTTCAAGTTTTATCTTAAATTTGAATGAAATTCTGTGGACAACGGAACTTTAGTTGTATTTCTGTTTTTGAATGTCTAAAAAAGCCGAAGATATAAATTCAAAAACGTGCTGAATTGCTTGCTGAATAAGCCTTAAAAGGTCTACAGTGTGGCCAACCGCCCCTCTGCCCCTCCTCTCGTTAGGCCACCACTAACATATGTTCAATATCTTACGCTGCGAAACATAATTATTAAATTATTGTAAATTGGAAAAGATGGCACTTCACTTGATGATAATTGCAGCAGCTGCTAACAAAAAATGCCTTTTTTACACCAAAGAAATCCACTTTCACAGCATTGTTGGACGAAAGAATCCATTGTTCGTATACCTCCATTTTAGCTAAACGTCTGGTTCCTGACGCGAGCTCCACAGCCCCTATCGCTTGTACTCTCATAGTACACTGATATTTTTCTAGTTACGTTAGGTTAGGTTTGTTTGATTTGAATCAGGTAAAATTTAGTGAGCCAGGTTTTTTTTAATGTAGTAAAGTTGGTTATGGAGGGAGCTAATTAGTGAGGACTGACTGAGTGTTACTAACTAATGTTAATCTTGAGAAAACGTCAAATTGATGTGTTATCGATTATGCTTTGGAAATCAAGCTGGTATATTTAAAATTTTGATGTTCCAACTAGTCCACGCAAAAATTTTACCAAAAATCACAGTCTTTTATTAAACTCAAATAATTAAACGTTTACATGCTTAACATATGATTACGATTTAAACGTTTAAGCAACACAACCCTAGTCTAAATTGCATGAGAAGTTTCATGCGTTTTAAGCATCAATAGTTTTTTTTAATATACTTTAAACGCACAGTTTCATAATAAACACAAAAAATAACTAATGGTCTTATCATTCATTTCCACCGTGATGAATGGGTTTATGTAAATCACAACAAAGTCACTACTGTTTTACACCCTGAATACGATGGGGTGTTTAATCGTAAATAATCGGATAACGATTATGACTTCATATAATTTGTATGTTTTTTTCTTTAATTACACAGTTAATGAAACTTGCAGAAAGTATAAAAACATTTCAATTTACCTTATCGCCTTTGTTTTCAGCATCTTGCAAATTTTCGGTTAACCAAAGAAGCTGGTCTCCGGGATCTTTGAAATTGAGAAGTAACCACCTGAATATCAAAATAAGAGTTTAAAATATCTAAAACTCACACTTTATATACTAGAATTGGTTAAGCCCTCAATGTTTTATCTACTTATTTCGACCAAAAGTTACATTACAAAACACTCGGATCTGAAACTGGTGGTAAAATCCGAACTGTTGCTGTATGAATTCTCTAATTTAAAGAAATACTGAACCATCTGACTTTCAATTTTTTTATCATCAGATTAGATACTGGAATTAATGTTTAGACACATTCGACGGCAGTACGTGTTAGTGCTGTAATTACTGTACGAATCTTTAATATACTACTTCAGCAAACGACACGTGCTTATCTTTGCTCACAATCGCTGGGAAAAATCCAGTTTGACTCGCGCGGCGTGACGTCATCTTTCTAACTCCATTCCACACCTGTTTACGTGACTGAAACACCTGAAGCAAGTGTTAGAAACAAAACAGTGATGCCTTGGGCTCGCGCATCACAGAGAGAAGCATAAAACCACACCCCAACAGTCTTTAAGAAAAATGACATCACAGCCCTCCATTGCACGAGCAGTGGCTGTGGGTCACGTAGTTTAAAAGACGGTGTTGTTTTTATTTATATGGAGTGTAAGCGAGATTTTATAAGTTTAAAAGGGTTTTTGGAGCCTTAGCTAACATTTAAAAAAATTGAAAATTTTTAAGTATTTGCCTCAAATTATGCCTAAATAGATTACAGACACTACAAAACAAAATGGTACAAGCGTTATTTGGACCTACAAATTTGAAAATAGTAAACATGTACCAAAACGTAAGAATTTTACCAATATTAAAATTAAGAGACCAAATGCTAATAATAAATAATTATTACTCAATTAAATATAAAGTGTATAACATTAAAAATATAACAAACTTAGAATAAGAAAAGTAATTATACAATACTGAGATGGACAAATAAATATGGTACCGTACAAGGTACAAGAGTTACCACATGCCAGTAATTTTTAATTGTTTAATACATGACTTAATGGATTATAGTAGTATAAATGAGTTAACCAAAACTGAAAACTTTCTTATTAAAGATTAAGACAGAAATATAAAAATTAATATAGGGTATTCAACGTAATGAATGTGGAATCAGTTGCAAGACTGAAAATGGAGTGTACTACTGAAAACGTGTGGTGTTAATTATTATTTATTTATTTGTTACACATAGATTGCTATTATTATTATTAATAATAACAAGAATTTATAGGATTGGGGCGGAGAATTTGTGACTGAGACCCATACTGAAACATCTTGGATACATTCGTATTAGTTCAGTCTTAGTTTATAGAGGGCGCCATGTGTTTTATTTGGGAATTTCTACTCAGTTTTTAGTAAACGAAACTAGCTTCTATTTAATTATTTTTTACCCTAGCTTAGTTGTAATTTAGTTTACTTCAGATTTGAGCTGAAAAATGAGCAAAAATTACTAGATTGAACACGTGGTGCCCTCTGAAAACTCGGACTGAATTAATAGGAACGAATCTAAGATGTTTTAATAGGGACGTTTTAGAGTTATAAATTCTCCTCTCCAACCCTATAAATTCTTGATAATAATAATGCAAGGATAAATAACGAATATGGTAAAAAAGAAACAAGCAACGGTATGCACTACATATTTTCAATAAACTAGATAGAAACTTGATGAACCATCAAAGTACAAAAGAACTAAAAAAAAACATTAATTGAAAGGTTAATAACGAAATAATGCGAATTAAGGATTATATTATTATTGTTTTTCTTTTTTTTTTGCATTGCGTATTTGCGTATTTAGATAAATAATGTATATTTAAAATTCAATAATAAGAATATAATTGTTTAATATATAATAGTGTTTTGATGAAAAATTTTCTGTTACGTATCAACAATGGTGAAGTGCTGAATAATATGTATGTTAGTTTTTTGAAAAAAGATAGTATTGAAACTCAAACACTTCCACTAAAGTTTCGAGGATTACAATGATGTAAGCATTACTGTATTGTAATTATAATAAAGATAATTATTATTATTATTATTATTAATATTATTACAAAAATAAAAAATTCTATATGAAGCATAGATTAGTATTTTACACTACGGAATTGAAATTTATGGTTTTACAGCAGATTATTTGATACAAAGCCTTCAAAAAGTACAAAATAAGGCAATTAAGGTCTTGTTCAGGAGTAGTCAAGAAAGAACTAATGTAATGAAACATACATAAAACATAATATATTAAAAATAACAGATTTAAGGGATTATATAGTAATTATAAAAGCTATTATCAAAATAAATATAAAATATATGATGAAACAAAAAGTAATCGTTTGAGAACAACATCACAGAAACGTAAACTACCACAATGGAACAATACATATGGAACAAGAAATAAGAATTATTATATGCTGGATATATACAATAAATTAGATAAGAAAATTTTAGAATATCAGTCCAAAGCAGAATTGAAACGAAATCTAATGAACGAAGTAGTTAAAAATATAACTTATAAAATTAGGTGTATTAAAAGTAAATTAAGATTATTAAAGGTATATATCGATTCATTATGTTATTAAAAGTATTATGTATATTAAGTGTAATTGTTTCATTTTTTTATGTATACAATTTTGTATAAATATGTATAAACGTTTATTGCTACTCACACAAGTTTGTTTAATCAAACTTCGAGTATTTCTTTTATTCAATAAAATCGTTTAAATTATTATTATTATTATTATTATTATTATTATTATTATTATTATTATTATTATTTATTACTGTGCAGGTCTAACACAACGAACATGGAAAGCTAAAAGTGAAGCAGAAAAAGGAAAATGGAAATGTAAAAGGTGTAGAAAATCAAGAACTCTACCAGAGAAATCAGAAAAAGAACAGAAACAAACAAATGATTAGGAAGACGACGAGACTAATTCAAGTGACAAAGAAGCGAAGAATCGGCACAAGGCAAACAAATACTAGAAGGAAAAAATGCATCAGAAAGGAAAAAAATGTATTAGAAGAGAATCAAGAATAAACTACAAGATTAGAAGCTAGACTAATACGTATGGAAACAAAAATTGACAAGATGATAAACGCATACGACACACTACAAGACTTAATTAAGACTATGGATTTCATAAGCCAAGAGCTACAAGAACTGAAGAAGGAAAACGAAACAAAAAAAAAAACAAATGAAGACCATGGAAGACAGAATACTAGAATTAGTAAACTTTGAAGTACGAAACAAAACTGTTGAACAAACATTAGCAGTACTGAAGAGAGAATCAAAAAAAAAGTTGTGCACGAACTAGCAAAGAATTTTAACGTACAAGAATTTAGAGACGATCACATTGATGCAGTTCACAGGATCCCGAACAGAGATAGAAGTAATCCTAGTGTGTTAATCACACAATTCAAACAGAGATTGTAGAAATATGTGGTTAGAACAAAGGAAAAAAAATAGTGACAAATGACAATAGGTACAGAAATAGAAACAGGAAACGAATATACTTGAATGAAAACATGAACCCCCCCCCCCCCTCAACACACAAAGCCTTTTTGGCAATACACAGAATTTTGAAAAAGATACCAACTATAAATATGTGTAGTTCCGGAATGGAAAAATCACGATGAGGAAAGACGAACATGAAAAAGAAGTAAAAATTATTCATGGAGAAGAAGATTTACAGAATTTACAAATAAAACAATTCATAAATCAACTGTAATGAAATTGTGGGAAGAATCTATAAAGCGATGGGTAATAGTGAAAATGTGAAAATATTACATGCAAATATAAGAAGTCTAGGGAAAAATTGGGGTTTGATGAAACATTCAATAATAGATACTGAGGTGAACTGGGAAATAATACTGTTAACAGAAACAAATACCAAAAAAGAAGAAGCTGAATTGTATGACCTTAATGGTTACATAAGGAAAACAATAACAAGAGAAACAATAAAAAGAGGAGGAGGAATCATAATATGTGTGAAAGGGGTTTTTGAAGTAAGTTTTAACGAAATACAGTTTAAAGAAAATAACGTATTAGAAATTGAAATAAATAAAAATAATAATGAGTGCAGTATGAGGTTAATTGCAGTTTACAAAAAGCCAAATTCTAGTAAAAAAGAATTTATTAGGAAATTAAAAACTCTGGTAAAAACTAATACAACAAATTGGACATTTCAAATAATAATGAGTGACATAAATATAGATATTCTAAAAAAAATCCTGATAATGTGAAAGATAAATATGAACAAATATTGATTGTTAAGTATGAAAATACATTATTAGAACTTAGTTACGAAAAAAAAAATATATTCAACAAAAAGAGAAGAAATTGTACTTAAAACTGGAAATAATTATTTACAGAAATCGTGTATTAATCATGTTTACATAAAGAAAAAAAAAGAGAAGCAAGAGGAAGAACATTAACTGTAAAAATATCAGATCATTATTTTACTATGTATTGGATGTGGTATCAAAGTAAAAAGGATAATAAAACACAAGAACTACAGAACAAAAATGAACATTTTGTGAAATTTAACAATAAGCAAATTATAAACGAAATGAATGAAATAAATTGGGAAAACTTGGACAAGTTAAATTGTCCTGATGAAATCCACAGCGAAATAGTCATCAGATAAATAATATTTATTTAAACAATAAGATACAAAACAAACCGAATCATAAAAATTAGAAGAAAAAAAGAAAAGAATTGATACCAAATGACTTAATTACAAAAATAGACAATAAAAAAAACTTTGGAATCACATAAGGAAAACAGAGAAAGCAGATGCAGTATTGATGAAAAATAGAAAATAGAAAAGAAAGAAATAAAGAAGAAAAAGGAGAATATTATAAAGGAGAAATGGAGAAACTGAAACAAAATAAAAAAAAAACAATTTGGGATGTGATAAACGAAGTTATAAATAAAAAGAAAAAGGGAAATATTGATGAAAGTATAATAAAGACATTTAAAACAGAAGCCACATTAAACATTGCAAATGATTTTAATGATATATTCTTAGAACAAGTACCAAAATTAAGAAAAACTTTAAAATAGAACATGAAATGTATAAAGAGGGAGAATACTACAAAAAATTAAATAAAAATAGACAACAGAAAGGAATAAAGAAATTAATGTATATTAAGAATTACTAATGAAAAAGAAATAGTAACCATAATAAATGAACTAAAAAATACAAAAGCAACAGGAATTGATACAATACAAGCTGAACACATAAATCAAAGTAAAGAAAATACAACTAAAGCTATAAGTAAACTTATTAATGCAATCATTGATAAGGAATTTTGGCCAGACATGTTAAAAATACAAGTTACAAGGCCGGTATACAAAAAGGGAAGTCAAACAGACAAAAATAATTATAGACCTATTGTATTACTTTCTATAATTGATAAAGTAATAGAAAAATTCTTTGCAAATAAAATAAGAAACTTCTTAGAAAAAAATGCAAATATTACCAAAAGCACAATACAGATACATAAACACAACACACAACACAACACAGATACATAAAAAATAAAGGAATGACTGATCTATCAATAGATATTAAGGAAGTAATCACAAAAGCATTAAATGAAGGACAATATTTAGAAATAATATTGGTGGACTTACAAAAAGCTTTCGATACATTTGACCAAGGTATATTATTTAAGAAATGCGAAAAAGTAGGATTAAGAGAGAAAATATATAATATAATAAAAAACTATCTGCAAAATAGAAAAATAACAGTACAATTAAATGGGGGAAAATAGTAAACTTCACAACACATGCTTCGGAGTACCACAAGGATCAGTTCTAGTCCCTTTATTATATTTGATATATGCAAATGATATTCTTCACAGAACACAAACTTTTTTTATTTGTAGATGCCACAATATCCAATTCAATACATAATAAATATGGCAAAACGATGGAAAATGTACAGTATGATTTTAACTTACTAAATAATTGGCGTGTAGAAAATGGGTTATTTATTAGTAACGAAAAAACAGTACAAATGGCTGTCACAGTGCCAAAGATTAATAAATATAAAGAAATATACATTATTAAACACTATGGGAATTGTAATAACTTAGAGGGGGAAATAAATAGAAAATGTAATAAAGAATGCGCAAGATTAGAGAAAACAAAGTCAGCAAGATACTTAGGCATGGAAATTGACTCAAATTGGAATTGTAAAACTCATATATTAAGGATAATAAATAAATTAAGACACATACTACCAAAAGTTTACCAAATAAATGGATTCCTAAATAATAAAAATAAAAGCATACTCTTTGTTGCTTGAGTAGAGAGTATCTTACAATACGGAATCAAATTATACGGATACACAGCAGATTACCTTACAAAAAGACTACAAAAACTGCAGAATAAAATAATTAAGTTGTTATTTGCAGATAAATCAAAAACAAAAGCCACAACCGAACTATATAAGAAAAATAAAATATTGAAACTAACTGAATTAATGGACTATATAACTATAACGAAGAATTATTACTCAAATGCATATAAAAATCGTAATCCAAACATGAAAGAAAACTTAAGGAAGAACAAACCAATGTTCATACTGCCAAGATTAAATAATGAATAAGGAAAAAGAAATAAAAATTGGTATATACCAACAATTTTTAATAAATTGCCTAGAAAAATGCATGAATATATAATACTAAATGAACTAAAGAAATAATTGAAAGACAAATTAATACAGGAACAAAGATAATTAAAACCTTTATAAGAAATACTAGTAATAATAAATTATCAAATTAGGAAATATGATTAAATTTTACATTAAGATGACATTTTTAATACTTAAGTTTAAAAATTAATTGTAATTACCATGCTTGCAACTATGGTACCATTATGATATATCAAAATTTATAATTTGTCTAATTACTGATTATGAAACTACTAATCACTGTAATGGTAATACGTATACACTAAGTAATTGTATTATTTATATTATTTATTAATTAATTTGCTTGTTTGCATTTTTATGTACTGTGTTGTAGCTCAAACTAGTTTTTTGTTTAAAACTTCGAGCATTGTTAAACAATAAATTATTACTTATTATTATTATTAAAACTCCAATTTTACTCTTTGCAGATGACACAATAATGATCTCCATAAATTAAAATTATGAGGAGATTATGAATAATTTACAAAATGATTTTAACAAACTAAATGATTGGTTTATTATGAATGAATTGTTCATAAGTAAGGAAAAAAACAATACAAATGGACATCTCAGTACCGAAAACGAATAAAAATATAGAAAAATGGATTATAAAACACTATGGAAATTGTATGAATTTAGAAACAAATACCAGGAACATAAAATGCCTAAGTGAATGCATAAAACTAGAAACTAGAAATAAAGAAAAAATGCAAGATACTTAGGAATCGAATAGACTCAAATTGGAATTTTAAGAGCCGATTATTAAATATAATAATAAAATTAAGACAGATTCTACCAAAAATATACCAATTGAAATATATACTAAATCTGAAAAATAAAAAAATTGTGTACTATAATGCATGGACAGAAAGTATAATAAGGTATTGAAGTGTATGAATTTGCATCAGATTATTTAATTGAAAGACTACAAAAAACACAAAACAAATTACTTAAGATACTATTCGGAAAAAATAGAAAGTTAAAGACTCGTGAACTATATAAAGAAAAGAAATTTTTTTAAATTTCTGAATTGAAAAACTACATAACTGCGATAAAAAACTACAATATAAATAAACATAAAAATAATAATCGTAAAGAAAAAAACAAGGAACATAAAACCAAGCTTTATCTTACCAAAATGGAACAATACATATGGGAAAAGAAACAAAAAATGGTATATACCATACATTTTTAATAAAATTCCGAAAAATATGTTAAATTACCAAAATATAAGTGAATTGAAGCCAAAATTGAAAGAATTATGGACTAAACAGTATGCTTAATTTGTATAATAATAAGTTCAAAATTTAACACACAAACTAATCAAATTAGAAGACTACAAAACATTTTAAATACCGAATAACAACATAGTATAATTGTTTAAATTTCAAATAACAAATAAAAACATGAAAAATCAGAGCAATGAGGCGAAATGTTTAGCGTAATTAATTACTAATAATGTGAATAAGATGTATCATTGTTCTCACACAAGCTGGAACTCCAGCTTTGAGCAACTCAATTGTAAATTGTAGTTGAAATAAAGTTTTATTATTATTATTATTATTATTAACAGTATTTATGTAGTGATTTTTTAAATTATTTATACTCGTACTCATAAAAGTTATAGTATTGAAAAAAAAGCAAAACGTAGAACTAAGATACAAAGATTTAAGGTACCATTATGGATAAACACGTATGGGAAAAGTAATAAAAAACGGTACATACCAACGATCTTTAACAAATTGCCTCATGAAATGCTGCATTATCAAAATATTGAAATGTTACAGAAACTTTTAAAAGAAGTTTTAGTAAATAATTATAACAAATAATCATTTGTGTGATGTATGTACTTTTGTTTGTTCTTTTCTATTATGACATTTATTTTCTTATTTATGACATTTTCTTATTTATGACATTTTAAAAGCTGTTATGTTTTGTCAAAAGCTATTGTGTAAATGAATTTTATTAATTTTTTAATTGTATATATTTGAATTGTATATTTGTTATTATATAATAAGTAAAGATGTCTCTGGTCGTGGAAATAATACTAACTTGTAAAAATGTTTAAATTTTATAATTTGTTGACTCAAACAAGTTTTCTTCCAAACTTCGAGTCATTTCATGTATTAAATTTCATGTATTAAAAGTATTAATATTATATTTAAAAAATTATTATTATTGTTATTATTATTATTATTATTACTGTCATTATTATTATGTTCTAAACCATTATCAAAGTATTCTCGATGGTATAATAAACCAAATGCTATTTCAGAGGCATGTTTGATGTGTCATAATGATACACATGATTTAAATAAGCAACTCATTCCTTCTTAACATTCTCTGCCCAATGAAATAAGTATGATTGTAAGTTAGATATCTAATCATCCTTGTAGTTAATCATCATGATGCTCGCAGTTTTATGAAATCTTACCAATTTGCAAAATAACAGAAATTCGTATTTACTGAGATGATACGAAGACCTGGCTTGACACGTACGGCGTAATAACCACCCCTAGAAAGAAAAATGTTTGTACTAAACATAATCAGTATAAATCTTTGAACACTAGAAGGCCTACAAATAGTTCATGTATAAACAAAAATGCTAGAAATGTGTTGATTCTTTAGTATCCTTTGAGCTCAGTGGCGAGTGATTTTACAGATTTTCTGCCCCCTACGCATTTAAGAAATTATCTAAATTTTCTGCCTACTTTCCTATCAGCTAGTGGGTTTGAGAGGGGGGCTGTGAGTTTTGCCAGCAGGTTCTGGAGTTTTCCCGGGAAGTGAACACTTTTTTTGGTATTTTGGCACCACTTCTGGCCTCTGTTGTTAGCCTAGGCTATATCTAACTGGAGGGAAGCTAAAAGTCCACACCCCTAAAAAAACTGATGGAGGCATGGTTGCATGTTTCAGTAATTAGCTGCTTACATATTTAGCTGTGACTGGCAACTTACAACTCTCGTCGCATTCCCTACCATCGACACGGAAAGTGTAGTTGTATCACTAAACCTAATGTCAGTGTATACCTGTTTGTATCTGTTTCATTAATGAAGCAAATTGGTGAAACAAATTAATGAAACAAATTAGTGAAACAAATTAAAGAAACAAATACAGACAGGTACAGCTAAACATCTAAGTAGCTAATTCCTGGAACATGCAACATTGCATTCATCAGGTTTTTTTTAGGGGTGTGCAATTTTAGCTTCCCTCTAGTTAGATATAGCCTTGGCTAACAACAGAGGCCAGAGGTGGTGCCAACAAACTTGGCAATGTGCATCGATGGTAAATCTGTATCGATGGTAGGGAATGCGATGAGTGTTTGTAAGTTGCCAGTCACGGGTAAACATCTAAGCAGCTTACTCCTCGAACTTGCAATTATGCCTCTCTCAGGTTTTTGAGGGGGGTGCATTTTTAGCTTCCCACCAGTTAGCTGTAGCCTAGGCTAACACCAGAGGTCAGATATGGTGCCAAAAATTCTCTAATATGCCTTAGATTACGGGGAAGTGCCTCAGAACCTGCTGGGGGAACTCAGAGTCCCTCTCCCTCCTGCGACGTTTGTAAGTGTAAGTCTGCCATACAAGACAACAATTTCTAATTAACAAAATTCAACTGTAAAAAAAACGAAAAACATCCAATAAAACAAATACAATAAAATAAAATAAAAATACCCTGCATAACCCGTAAGTTTGGATCAAAGACAAAGGAAAAATAATTATCAGGAAATAAAAAAAAATTGGAAAATTTGCTAAACCCTAAAATTTGCAAGTTAGCAAGTTTTACAATTTTTTTAATTTTGTGCCTTGTTAGCCTTGCCATAAAACCAACACTAATTGAACTCAACCACCAACAACAAATTACATGTTGGGATCCTTTTGTGTATACCATTATCTGCTGAAAATTGGCGACAAGCTAACTTTAAAGGCAATATAGTCTGTTCCACATTATGTTTGCAGGAATCTGACTGTATGATGCCACGTTTTCTCCTACTATGAGTGCAAAAACACCTAAAAATATCCCACTCGTAGACTCTAACAATAACTGTGTAGAGTCTACAAGTGTGATATCCACTGTTTTTGCATTCGTAGTGCAAGGAAACGTGGCATCATACAGTCAGTTTTCTCCAGACATAATGTGAAACAGACTATAGCATAGGCCAATATGTGTCAAACTTAATTTTGGTGGCATTTAGGTAAAGTTTTGCATCGGGCATTCAAAATATTTACATAATTCCATATTTCGATGATACAACCTAATACTTTAAAGTACTACTGAGTGTGAATGTACACAACAGTATATAGTTCACCGTCAAAGTTAGCTTGTATACGAGTATACTTTACATAAGTTTGTAGGAGGTCCTAGTACAAGTTAGAAGGCTTTCTCCTGCTGCAATATTTTATTTAAAAAATTTAGAAATAACAGTAAACCACAGTATACTGTCAAATATTAGAGGTTAACGGTGTTATAGCCAGTTTATTTGAAATTACAAGCTTCCTTATTAATTGCACTGTCATTCAATATTATGTTTACACAAAGAATTAAGAAGGTCTTACTTTCGAATAGAAGAATATGTTGACTGTGGTAGCCACCTTTTCCAGTTAGCCAGCAATGCTTCGTACAACCATGACACGGAAAACTGTGGTGGGATATATGACGAGGATGGGGGAAAACTGAAGTAGGACAAAGTTAAACCAAATTGAGTAAAATATTAGTCAACAGAGGCTTAAGATGGAATTGCTTCTAATGGTCAACAAAGTTATTACTTGTAAATAAATGAAGCATAGTTAAAATTTTTAGTATTACAAAATGAGCGAGGCTTAGGGGACACATAAAAAGTCACCGCCTCATCTCAACTTACAGAGGTTTGGTCAGGTTAGGTTAGGTTCACATTGATGAGATAAACAATGTCAAGATTAAATGGTAACATTTCAACATAATCTTGACACAAAAATAACACACATGGATAAAACTCTAATATATTTTTTTATTCCTTCAAGAAACTAAGTTAATCCAGTCGATCTTGCTCTTCACGAACTCCTAATCTTCTTCACTGGGTATATGGAAGGTTTATAAGCCAAAGTATCTTTACTCATCATTAAGGGAATGGCTAAGCCCTTTGGATGTTCGTGTTGCTAAATAACGTTAAACTACAATAAGAACAAGTAATTCTCTTTCATGAAAACAGCGCCAACCCAAATTATTTGAAAATACGAATAAATCTTTGTCTGAACTTGACCATCTCTTGTGCTCATGAACCGTATTTGTTTGAAAATGTTAGAGAAAATAGTAAAGTTGGCAAAATGTCCGAAAAATGAAGGGAACGAAAAATGAAGGGAACAAAATATGAGGGGAATATCGGAACGGACAGAGAATAGGAAACCAAAACTCACAAAATGGAACAGAAAGTGTTTCTAACCGGTGTCGAAAGACTTGAACGATCAGCCAATGGGTACTCGCTGACCAGCTGGCCAACAAACAAACCTCTCTCCCGATCTCTTTTTCTGCCCTGTTTGCGTAGGCCTACATATCGTCGTCTTTACTGTAGCCTGTAGTGGTTGGATTATTCCAGCCACTGAATACCGAAGCTTTGTGAACAAACATAACGGAAGAAAGATAAAAGCAATCATGCTTGTTTTCTAAACTTTGGCTATGTAACCCTCATGTTACGGTAAGACCACTCCTCCTTCAGATCATGATTTTGTTTGTGGTCCTCGTGCCGTATGTGAAATGCCCAAATTTTCCATGTTTTAAACATTCGTTTAAAGGTTCAGCACCTGATAATCGTACTACTCAGTACAACGACCCATGAATGTGTGTTTTTATTAGCATTATGGCAGTCTGCGCCTATTAATTTGTGATTAACCAATCTATTCGGGCACTTCGACCAAATTTCAAGCATGTACATGACCACCATACTTGTAGCGAGCAGGTTGTTTGTCACATGCCTTTGTGTTACATCCCTTGTTGGCGCACGGGAACTGGAAAAGTTTCCATTGCATTTCGGAATGGAAAAGTTTTCAGAAAGCGTCTGGACATTTGTGTACTTTACCTTCCATTCCGATTCAATTAAAACTCCGATTTTGGTAGGAATCAACCTTTGATGAACTATATGTGAAATGTGTATTTTTATGCAGTTCGCCAGTTCCATCCGATATATCACCACTCGTTTAACAAAGGTTTAGTTTTATTATTATCCTTTATGCGGAAGTTATAAAATAAAATGTTTTCACATGCACGGACGGAAAGTTCAACCTAAGTTACAGAAGTGATTTCGTATTTTTTCTTTATTCTTATTCTTTCCTGGTGGTGGTTTCGAAAAAAGGTGAAATCCCTACACATTTCTATTGTGATTAAATGCCATTTACCGGCATAAATATGTAAAACTAAGTGTGCAAAGCGTTAGCCAATCCTTTAATTATTATTGGCTATTCTAACACAGCGACTATTACCCCGACAACTAGATGGATAAAAGTAACAAATTTTGTTTCACACACCTTTCTCTATCAAAGACTGATTTCAATTTTTAAGATCAATACTTCTGCATAAGAGGTAGGAATCTATTGTACGACATTTCCCCATTATGATGGCCGACATGAAGGAAAAAATCTGTTTAACGGTTTTTTAAAGTTGTCTAAATTGTCGTAAAATCGTCACAGAGTATGTCCTTTTAAATTCATTGTCATCCCATCCTTTTGAAGAACATTGTATTAAAAATAATTTATGGTTGACATTTTTTAGTAATTAAGAGTATCACAATTTTGGTAATTTCAGCAATTCAGAAACTTCCAAAAACCACGTGAGACTATTTTGACCATTTTGGCGAAAGTGATCAACAGATGGTAGCCTTTCACTAAAATATTATGAAAAGAAAACTGCCCCTACAGACCACTAACCTCGTATTGATTTGATAATCTCCACCTTATTTTGAGTAGAATAGACTGGCAGACGTGTTTAGCACGTATAAATTATATTGATGAGCTATGGAATGTCTTTTATGAAAGCCATAGCAATGCTGTTTGTAAGAGTAAAACTGTCATTAGACATGCTAGGAAGCATAGTTTTCCAAAGTACATTACTAAATTACAACGGAGGAAGCTAAACTTGTGGCGCAAGTACAAAGCCACTAAGGATCAACATACCAACGAAGCCTATAATGTATGCAAAAAAGAGGTGGAAAAGCTTGTTTTGCGTTATGAAATTGAACGCATAAATAAACTTCTTAAAAATGGTTCACTTACTGCGTTTTACAATCACATCAGATCTTAAGCAGGTAGTGTATGGTCAATCCCACCTTTGAAGGTTAATGCTAAACTTCTTTTAATCGATGTAGACAAGACAAACGCATTCAACTCTGTCTTTGCAGGAAATTTTGTGACTGATAATGGTTATATACCAGAGATGCCCTCAACTAACACAAATCATCCTAAGTGTAATAACATTAACCCTACTCAGGGCACTGTTTTTTTTTAATCTGGGAATGTTGAAAACTAGCCACGCAATTGGGCCTGATGCCTTCTCGTCACATTTCTATAAGGAACTAAAACATGAGTTAAGTTTACCATTAACCATGATCTTCAATTTGTCCTTGCGAACTTGTACCATACCTTCACTTTGGAAAACTGCACATGTTGTTCCCATTTCTAAGAAGGGAGATGCACCAGGTCCAGGGAATTACAGGCCCATCTCTCTCACACGTGCACCATGTAAAATACACGAGCATATTGTTCGTGACCTAATGTATAAATACCTAAATACCCACGATATCTTGTCACATGACCAGTTTAGTTTTATTCCGGGTCAAAGCACTACCTTACAATTGCTACAATGCATGGATCACTGGACGCGAGCAGTTGATATTCTTCAGTTGATATTATCTTTATCGATTTTTACAAAGCATTCGATTCTGTTGTGCATACTAAATATATGTCAAATTGAAATATTATGGTTTCGATAGAGATCTCAACTGGCTTAGGTAATTTCTTACTGCTCGTAGTTAGACTGTTTGTGTGGGTCTTTCTACCCACAGAGGAACCACCGATGTTGTTCCTAATCAATGATTTGACATGTAAAACTCCAGGTGTTATGATCCCTAAATTTGTTGATGATGTCAAGATATATAAAACTGTACAGGATATCCATGACCACCTAGCCTTATATAGTGCTAACAAGGATATTGAGATTTGGGCTAAAGATTGGCAACTTCCTATTTCTGTTAGCAAATGTAAAAGCCTTGGAACTTGGCAGGAAAAATGAAAATTTGAATTACTTTATTGAGAATAACTGTCTGAAAAACGAAAAAAATACATTAAAGATCTAGGAATTACTTTATCCATAGATCTTAACGCATCTACACACATAAACTGTATAGTTAAGACAGCTCGTACTCGTGCAATTATGGTCAGACGTTGCTTTCAGTCAAAGGATGTAACAGTACTTATTAGCGCTTTTAAGATCTATGTTAGGCCTATTTTGGAATATACCTCACCGGTATGGTCACCCTACTTACACAAAGACATAGAACTTATTGAGTCGGTCCAGCAACATTTTACTAACTGCTTCCTGGTTTCTACAACAAATCCTACGATGAACGTTTGAACTTATTAAACCTACCTTCTCTTGAAATGCGTCGATTGACAATTGGCCTAGTCTTGACTTACGGTCTGCTACATGACGTGCTTGATATAGACAGTAGCCAGTATTTTCATGTACGAGGATGCAGTAGGACTAGAGGTCATCCACTGAAATTAGTGGTAAACATGACAAAACTGGATTGCCGTAAGCATTTTTTCTGCAATTGTGTCGTAAATGTCTGGAACCAGCTACCCTCTATTGTCGTTTTAGCACCTTCACTGACCACTTTTAAAAGGTTATTAAACCAGACTGACCCATCACAGTTGGTTGACATATAGCATCCAGCTGCTGTTTGCCATTTTCCCCTTTCACTGTAGTTTGTTTTTGTTGTAATATTCTGTGTGTGTATGGTTGTTGCCTACAGTCCATCTGGCTGGCTTATATCTGGCTGGCTTATTATTTCTTTCTTTATTTTTATCAAATAACCTTGGTTATTGCTGACTTACAGTTCCTCTGGCTGGCTTTGCTTCTTATCACGTTTTTATCTTTTTAATTTTGTACTGTAGTTTGGCTGGGTGTTAGTGACCTATTAAGATCCTTCCCCGTCCAGCTGCAACTATAATTCCATCAAATTATTATTATTATTATTATTACTACTTTTACAACATGTGACATTGTTAAATGGGGCGATATGAAACAGAGGTGGAAATCTGACAAAATGAGACTAGTACATCTGGCTAAAAAGTCGAAACGTTATCTTGATTAGGCAAACATCTTGTCTTGCCTCCGAATCCCTATTTAAAGTTTGTTCACTTTTTTAGTAAGACAACGCATCTAGCATATCTTTTAAGCAGTCTACTTTTAAGTAACTCGTCCTGAGCAAGCACATTAAAGATTTCCATGCAATCACACAGAACAAGAGACCCCAGCTATATACTGTAGCATGCAACATCATCAGTGTTTACGTCAGCATATTTCACATCATGCTACACCACCAATGAATGTCACAAGCATACACCACCAGTTGACCACCATCAATGTCACAACATGTTTCATAAGCATAAAATCACCATCATGCAACATCAACGTCAGTCATCTGTCATTTCACCATGCAAATTCATTAACGTATATCATCACCAAACATCCCTGTCATGCAACATCATCGTTTACCTCATCAGCGTACATTACCATCATCAGCATTATTAGAATGAACCACCATCACGCAAAATCATAAGTATTATATCACCAGCATACACCTCCATCACGAAACATCATTAACAAAGATATCACGAAGCATCAGTATGTAGTATGAACATTCACCACCATCAACGTAATAATTAGCCTACACTATCTTGCAACATATGTATCATCACCATACACCACTATCACACAACTTCAATGTTCTCAACAAATACCATCTTCATGCAGCAACATTAATGTACATTGTCCCATACATCATCAGCCTTCACCACCATCATATAAAATCAAAGTGTATCATCAGCAAACACTACCATCACACAACATCATCAATGTATACCAGAAGCACAAACCACCCTCTTGCAACATCATAAATGCGTATCATCAACAATTATTCATCATGCAGCGACGTTGTGCCCCGACATTTGCTAACATCATCAGCCTGCACCATACCCATTAATTAACAAGGTTGCACCTACATAACCGGGAAACACCAAGTACTAGTCACTGATATATTGCCAATTAGTCCCAACTAGATAAAAATGTTGAATTTCAGGGAAAGGCTAAGACAGCTATTCCCATATTTTTTTATCACTGCCTTCCAAAAGCAAGAGCAGAGTGTATGAAGATTTACCAAAAGTTGTCCTACAATAACCCTAACGTAATGAAAGGGGCGTTAGAGAGTACAAACAACCCTATACTATAGATTCTATGGACAGTTTTACATTGTATGTACCTTGTACACGATAAAACGTATGAGAAGAGTGTTTTTATTTTTTATTTATTTTGGGATGTGACTTATGTAACAAATTAAGAACAATTGGGCCCGAAATAGAGACAGAAGAATGCCCTAACGACATGACTGTCAAATAGATTCATCTCATAGGGACTAAGATTAAATATTAAGGTATTGTTGAGTTACGAGTGGTAACATCAATTTGTGTAGGCAAAAACATAAAGAAGCAATTCACGTTTTGAACCGTATATTTCATTTATCAGCTAAAACTTGCTGATTAAGCGACTAAGACAAATAAAATTAAATCAAACATTCCTTGAACCGCAGCGTGATAATTTTCCAAGGAAATTTTCCAAGGAAATTTTCCAAGGCTAAGGTTGAAACATTTCTGCTTAAAGATAACAGTTGTAATTTTATACTTTGTAACAAAGTGACAACAAACTATTGTGGGATTGTTAGTAAACTATTTGTTAAAGATAGTTAGTTCTATGCTCTCATCCTTGATTTTCTAAACAATTTTAAACATAACATCAGTCAACAAGAGTCATTGTCTGGAGCATTTAAGCAAGTTACGTCAAATATAAACGATCAGGTAAAAATTTCTGCTGGCAGAATGTACAGCTGGTAAAATTTCAAAACCATTAGACGAGGTAATGAACCATTTCATTTCTAAACTACTTAAAGAATATTTGCATAATATTTTCCTTTGTGGGATCAATGATTTGTTCTATACGGAAGTTCCACTGAAAACGAACACTCACGAAGAACTGGTGGCCGTAGGTTGACTGTTGGGTTGTCTTTGTATCCTCTGGTACCAGAAAATGTAACCCGTAAATGGAACATTTGTTAATTTTTGTAAAGTACTCCGTGCACTGGATTTCAGTCGCTCGTTTTGCATTTCCAGTGCAGAATAGAACGAAGAATTAGGTGGGGAATGTTCTTATCAGTGTTTTCCCTTTAACTAAGCTATCAGGAACTGTTATAGCCATTTGAAACATCCTTCAGAAACGACGCACAATACGCAAAATTCCGAAAATTCCAAGAAAAAACTTCAATCTTGGCGAATTTTCGATGGCCTGTTTGGCTGGAGATGGAAAACTCAGCCGACTATCTTCAACTCAAAACCCGACAAGTTTTGT
>JAHWFP010212268.1:18988-34239 GCA_023313725.1 Lithobius niger | reverse complement strand
TGGTATAGTGGGTCTCAAACACAGCTGCAAGATACCTAAGAAAGGGAACCCACAGTGACAAGACAAGGTCTCTGACCCCCAAGTAACGTAGAAACATGAGCAACTAGGAGTATGGCAAGGTACAAGCAAGAACGACTCCAATCCAGGAAGAGGAAGTACCGAAGACGGCTTAGTGACAGGGATTCTGGATATTTTGAATCAGAAGGATCTTGCAAATCAATTATGAAAACCCTGTATGGCGAAAGGCTATGGAAGTCCTGGAAAAGGGCAAATGTTTCTTTAATATCAGATGACTATGTCGATACAGCATTGGCTCTTATGAACCCAGAAGTTTTTACTCGCAAAACTACCAAGAAGCAATTGAGGACTCCGAATAGTGGTTGAGTGCCGTAAATTCCAAATATGGCAGTCATATGGCAAATGGCATATTGGAACTCGATGACCCAACATCGAGTGTAATAGTTGTGGATTGCAGATGGTCGTCTGTGTCAAAAGGAATGCTGTGGGAGGAATTGACCACTATAAGGCAAATCTATAGTAGCCAATGTGACAGGGATTTTTTTGGAACATACTGTCAGGACTATTCATAAATTGCCTCATACTAAATGTTGCAGTATAGAAAGGATGGTTTAGCGACCAATTTGATGTATCTACTGCCTACTTGAACGGTCTGATGGACACCTTTGTGAGCATGAACGAGCCAAAAGTATTCACGTTGCCAGAATACCACACAAAACGAAACAAGACGAGTTGAATAACGAAAGTAATGCTTGTTTTGTCAATTTAATGGGAATTATCAACACGCCTACTCTACAATTAAGCTAGACTTACGAGCACCTGTTCACCATTTTGATAGCGTTGCCCATGTTCTAAACACAGCATCGACGTTCCAGATTCTCCGTCACCCAATGGGCTGATGTGGATCAGGTGATCTCGTTTTAGTTATGAACATCGCGGCGCTGCTGCGAATAGTGTTCCCTCTTTAATTTACCGCTATTTTCTTTATATTGCTCGAAGTTTCTACGGTGCTGCATCTAGGAGTTAAAAAGGTGAGAAGGCGGCTTCAACAACCATAATCGTTGAGTTGGTGGCCTATGGCCGGCCGACGTCGGGTGTGAAAAGCTCCGGCTTCATAATTTGGCAGCCACCTCCAGAGGTAAAGAATAACAAGATGTCGGCTAGGACCTTAGTTTCTAGGCAACGGATAGCATTTGACTTACTGATGCTTCTCTGTAATGGCCAGGTCCAAGTGGTTTGTCGTTAAGTATGTACTCAAGCTCCTATAGAGCAGCGTCAAGTGACGTCATATTGGCTACGAGACACCATTTGGAGGTAATAACTACAAGGTGTACTAGATTAAAATGTAACGGAAAACAACGGCACTTCTAGGCAAGACAGTGCTTTGAGAGCGGATTTCTTAGGCTTAAAAGAACGTTGTTTTCTCCAACAACAAAAATCGCGCGTTTTAGGTCTAAGAAATCCAGTCTAACAGCATTGGCTTCAATAAGACGATCTTCTCTTCTCCCTCCAGTGCTCCTTGCAGCTAACCCAGTTACTGGCTCCACCATAGAGTTATACACAATAATACTACGTCGTGTCACTGCCCTATACGGTCATTAATAGAACGTTCTTTGTTCCTAGACAGGTTTAAGCCCGTACAGATGGAAGATTCTACGGAAACAGCATCTGACGTCATAAATGATTTCGCACAGACAACGAGCCTACTGGGGATCCAACAAATTCTACGTAAACGAAGTGTCGCATGGTTGGTTGCTTACATCATTTGCGTCATCATGAGTGTCGTCCAGTCTTGGCAAATGACCCTCACTTTCTTCGAGTAAGTAACAAAGCTTTTAGAAACCTTTCATGGGTAGTTACTGTGAGTTACTACGATTAAATCGATTTGTGACACTAACTCGCTGCAAATAATGCAAAGGTCTAGTCAGCAGCGAAAATCACACACTAGAAATAATATTTATCATATCACTTTGATTGCAAGGCAGCTTGCTATACTAAGTTAGTTCTAGTGTACCATTGCGACTTAGTTGCCATAAATAAGAGATACTAAGACTGTTACCAAGAAATTACAGGGTTAGGGAGGAGACACGGTGACTGAGACCCCTTCTGAAACATCTTAAATTCATTCCTATTGGTTCCGTCTAAGTTTATAGAGGGCGCCATGAGGTTTATGTGGGAATTTCTACTCAGTTTTCAGCCTAAAATTAAACTAAACTAAACGAAACTAGCTTTTATTTAATTATCATGTAGTTCAGCTTAGTTGTAATGTAATTTATTTTAGATTTGGGCAGAAAACTGACCAAAAATTACCGGATGGAACGTGTGGCGCCCTCTGAAAACTCGAACGGAACTAATGGAATGAATGTAACACTTTTCAATAGGGACTTTTTAGAGTTACAAAATCTCCTCCACATTCCTATAAATTCTTTCTTTTACTATACGTAGTTCCTACAATAGTTATTACGTAAAAGTAGTTTCTATGACTGTTAATTAACCCTAGAACGACCAACAGGGGTCTCATGGGACCCCCTCAAGTAGTATTTTTTAAATTTTTTTTACTTCCCCATTTTTATTTGGATATTGTTTTACAGCATATTTTGAACATTTCCAGAGAATTTCTACCTGATCTAGGTTTTTCCCGAAATATAGGCTTTGCGAACTTGCCATAGGAACATGAAAGTAAGCCGCAGCCCTCTGTTTGCTAAAAAAAAAACTTCACGCTAATGTCATATGAGCAACTTCACGTTAATGTCATATCAGCAACTCCACGCTAATGTCGTATGAGCAACTTCACGCTAATACCCTATGAGCAACTTCACGCTAATGTCATACGAGCAACTTCACTCTGAGGCGATACGAGCAACTTCACTCTAATGCCATATGAGCAACTTCACGCTAATGTCATATGAGCAACTTCACGCTAATACCATATGAGCAATTTCACGCTAATGTCCTGTTAGCAACTTTCACACTAATGACGTATGAGCAACTCATGGTAATGACATATGAGTAACTTCACGATAACACCATATGAGCAACTTCACGTTAATAGCCTATGAGCAACTTCACGCTAATCTAATACGAGCAACTTCACGCTAATGTCATATGAGCAACTTCACGCTAATATCATATGAGCAACATCACAACAATACCATATGAGCAACTTCACACTAATACTCTTCTGATATGGCGCATATAACCCTGGCCAACTGCGCCAAGGCTGGGAGGCCATCTTTCAAAGTCCAGAACTGCATCTGGACTGAACTTTTTTCGCTGGATCCCTCCTTATATAGGGAAAAATATGACCCATGATGCATCACACGAAAGAAGTTGGTGCAGTTCCCCAAAAAAAAAAAATTGGCATGTTCAGCCGGCTTAACAGAAATTTCGGCTAAATTGCGGCTAGCCACAAATTTTATGGCTACCACCGGCCAATTATAAATTCGACTGGCTGACGGCTAATTTTCGGCTAAATCTATATATCGAAATGAAGCAACACTATCAATAACGAAACTAACTGCATAAGAAAATAACGAAATGGAAGGGGGAAGGGGACATAATGGATTTATAGATGAATCAAAAATGAAAAAAAGGAAAACTTTGTGAAGAACCCTCAAAGTAAAAAATTAGAGCCACTCATTTTAAGTAATGTTTCCACAGTGATTGTCCCGACTATTATTACTCGAACCCTAAAAACGAAACCAAAAGTAACCATGCACGCACGCGTTAAGTTGCTGGCAAGCGAATATGTTATTAAAAACTATGAAAAATAATGCAATCGAGAGCAGCTTACCGTTTGAGACAAGTTACAACTAACTTTATGACTGTTTCGTTTCATTTTGATGCATTAAAACTTCAAAATTTGCGGCTTTAGCCATATTTTTTTCGGCGGCTAGGCCAGGGGTGGCCGCGGAAAAATATTCGGTGGCTGTTCGGCTGACACAGATAACTGTGGCGCGCCGGCTTAGCATGTCATTATGGCTAAGTGGTCGGATTCCGGCCTTTGGATTCAAAGGTCGTGGGTTCGATTCCCCATTCAGGCAGTCTGACATTTAAGTCCAAAAGGCAACGTGAATAGGTTTGCATCCGTCTTTATTTAACACTTATTGAGCCCAATTGGCTTTCTGTCCCATTTATAACGGCGGCGGCTGAGGGGTATACGTTGGTGAACAGGTTACGTTCTACACCCGTTAACACTTCGGTTCATGAGAGTAAAGAACCTATAGGGAACCTTGAAAATACGAATGATGAACGTATTAAGTATGTTTTAAACTTGTTCCCACACCGATATAAATTCGTTTACTGTATGTATTAAACCCCCAACATACAGATTAGCTAATATAAGATTAGCGTGAAGTTGCTCATAGGGCATTAATGTGAAGTTGCTCATATGGCATTAGCGTGAAGTTGCTCATATGTCATTAGTGCAAAATTGCTCATATGATGTCAACGTGAAGTTGCTTGTGTGACATTAACGCGAAATTGGTCATATGGCATTAGCGTGAAGCTGCTCATATGGCATTAGCGTGAAGTGGCATTAGTGTGAAAATGATCATATGACATTGACGTGAATTTTCTCATATGGTACTTGCGTGAAGTTGCTAATATGGGATTAGCGTGAAGTTGCTCATATGACTTTAATGTGAAGTTCTCATATGGCATTATCATGAAATTGCTCATATGACATTAGCAGGAAGTTGCTCATATGGCTTTAGTGTGAAGTTAACTAACTGAAGTTCGAGCCCATTGGCTTTCCGTCCCGTTTAATAGTGTGAAGTTGATCATAATTATGGTACCCACCAGAAATGACATCATAGGAAGTAGCAAAAGGCACTTTCCCATTCTCCTCCAGATTGACGAAAACCGGAAGTGACGCCCCCACTTTTCATCACGTGACCGGAAGTGCTTCATTACCCCCACTTTGATCACGTGAACCGGAAGTGGGGGGAGGTATATGGCTGACTTGATATCGCATTATGACACTACTTGTACACACGAACTATTGGAAGAGAAAATGTAGATGGGTGCCATGAAGCATTAACTTCCCAAAACGAACATTTTGTGACTTTGTCCAAAAGCAGCTGGTAATGACATTGTTAGCCAAATAAGTGTTTGAGTAATCTGAGTTTGAGCCCTAACGGTCGCAACACGGTGACCCTCTGGTAAGATATTACAGTAGAAACAATTTGAACGACAAAAGTACATAGTTAGCGCATGTGGGGAGAAGGTGCTTGTGGGGAGAAGGTCAACTGAGGCTGTGAGCAGCGATGAGCTTTGCAACCACACACTGTCAGTGTTTTTATTGTGGTGTTGCCACAGAAACAAGGCCATCTGATAGAAAGACTCGTCCATCACAACGTAATATTTCTAGCTTCAATTGACTCTTGTCTTGTGTGATTTGTAGGCTATTGTGTGACTGTATTGTTTTTTGTGTTTTTTTTCCTTATTGATTTCTATTTTTTTAAAACAGAAAGTGCTACAAACAAAAACCTATAAACATCATGAGATGTAACGAGAATGTTAGTGTGTGTAAGATGCTTGGCTGCTGGGGAGGCTGCTCTGCATGGCTTGTAGTGGGAGGAGCCAGGTTTGAACTTGAATGTGCTGGCAGTTGAGAATGCTCAGTAAGACTGGGCGAAATCTCCTGGTTTGGTCTATATTTTTATACTGTGATCAGGCTGGGACGGTTTTTAGTAAAAAACTATAAATGTGTCAGGATGTCCGTGTCCGGTGAAAGAATCCCTGGTGAAAACCTCCCCGCCCTTTTGAGCCCTGACGAAAAATCCCGAGGTAATAAATTCCCTGGCCATTTTGATCCACGACAAAAAATCCCTGTAAAAATGCTTCTTCACACAAATGTATTCAAATCCTACATTTGCGTGTTCAACTCAGGCTTGTCACTCCTCACCATCCGTTGCTGCGCCATCATGGAACTAATACAGTCGAACAAAGGTCTTTATAAAAACTTATATCTGTATAAGAAAAAAACAAAAGCGTATATCCGCGGGTAAAGTGTAGTAGTTTAAGGTGCCCTGGGATGTTATAAAAACACATACAGAGTAGCCATTAAGTGCTGGTGAAACAACGAAATCACGACGTTTCGGTTCCAAGGTCGGAACCGTTTTCAGGTGAAGGGTTTAAAACATGTCAAACAACTTAAAAATAAAAATTAATAAAATAACAGCAGAGCAGGGCCATGGAAATAAAACTTACAAGTCATAAGGACGCACGGTTCCATGCTAAAAACTAAAACCAAATAAAATAAAAGTCAGCATAATTCAAAAGAATGTGCCAACAGTCACACCTAACTCACCCAAGTCTGCTGGTCGAATGAGGGGTCATAAGCGAATTTTTTGTGTTTTTTCTATTTTTTTTTAATTGAAAGGTAACGCGAAACATAAGTGCTTATTTGTGTTACCTAAGAAAACAATTGTTTAAAACATTAAAAAAAATGACCTAGTCAACACTAAACTAAATAACATAAATATCTAAGTAAATAATTAAATAATAAGTAGGTAATTCAATACACTAAGCAAACTGTTACTCAATAACTAAAGTGAAATAACAAATATCTAAAAATGAAAAAAAAGCAATTATTTGGCAAACCGATAAGCATGAATTCATGACAGAAAAAAGCCGATAAGAATCTTGAAATTCATGCCGATTTTGTTTATGTAAATTTAACTACGGTGAAAAGTATTTACCAGTTTATGCGTTCTTTATATTTTGTTTGTTTTACAATATATGTATAAGGTGAAGCTTTAATTTTCTGTAGGTAGTTTAATTTTATTGTTTTTTTTTTTCAGTTATTTGATAAAAGTTGAAGAAATCAAGAGCGTAGTGGTTTTTAATAATTTTTCAGCAATTGTTGCTTCAGAAGGGCAATTTAATATGTTTAGCTCTTAATTTTGAATTTGCTTAGGTCACTTAGGTTACGTAGGTTATTTTGTCACTTACGTCAAAGTAGTATTTTAATAATGGGACATAATTAATTGGGCCATACAATGTCTAGTATTTTATATCTTAGCTTGACATCTTTTAAATTAAGATTTTTAAAAATCATTTTGTAACAATATTTAACGATTTTGTTTTGCATTTTTTGACTGAATTATGTGCATTGCAGTAAATTTCAGTACCAGGGCCTTCAGTTAGATTCAACAAATGCGTCGTATATTAATTGTCTGTTTTCAATTTTAACCATTTTTCTCACAAAATAAAGTTCCAGCAAGATCTGAAACAATTTTTAAATTAACGTAGTGGCACTCTGTTAATTAAAGTGTCCGCGGCCTATCTTGAGTTCGCCCCAGAACGACACAGATAATCAATTGTATGTTTTTGGTAGCAGAGTGCCTTGTTGGTATCCGAGATGGTTACAAAAACAATGGCGGCCGTCGATTAATGCCGCCCCCTCCAGGAAAACGTAGCCGCTCATAAAATATCTGCAGGACTCAAGATAAAAACCGCACACACAATAACGTTACATTCCTCCAGGTTGACTTTCCTATACGGTCCAGTTTTGCAACATTACTGCAGACGCGTGTAAATGTTGCAAAGGTATTCATTCTTTTACCTATTTTTTCCCTCGTGAGAAAAGTTTTGCTACATTCACGCTGAGCCTGTGTAAATGTTGCTAAAGCCATTTCGGGCAGGATGCTCAAATGTAGTGAGAAAGTATGTCCTTTAATTAACATAGTGGATCCACTGTGTTAGTTTCAGTTTTAAGCTTTTAAGTAATCATAACAAAAATAAAACAGCAACGTGCATGCAACAAATGTGAAAGTGGATACCCGAGGAAACCCATTTTTATTGTGCGCGCAGCGTATCTTGGGTCCTGCAGATATTTTATGAGCGCCTACGTCTTATTGGAGGGAGCGGCTTTCATCGACGGCCGCCATTGTTTTTGTAACCATCTAGGATATCAACAAGGTGCTCTGCTATCGAAAACATACAACCGATTATCTGAATTCGTTCTGGGGTGAACTCAAGATAGGCCGCGGACACTATAGATAATAGAATATTAATAATAGAAGATGTGGGACAGTAAGCTTAGAGCTTTTTGAAGGCCCAAGCGGTTCATGTTAAGTAGAAGGAACCACCATCGTGTCAAGTGATTTTTGCCGCAGGAGGGAGGAAACCGGAGTACCCGGAGGAAAACCTCGTGCAACGGGCGGGAAACAACCGGAGAAAAACCTATATACACTTCCCTTCACCAGGATCGAACACGGTCGATAAAAGCTAGAGATGTACAGCCGGGACCAAGATGCCTCCAGGTGCCTGACGCCCCAGTGCTCTGCTCACGACTAGCCATGCTCCCATTGTATTAGTGTCAGTTGTAAACGTTTCAGTTTAGCGTGGTAATGTTAGTAACACTTGTTACTAATTTACGGACATCATTATTTGTGGGCATCGTGGCTGAGCGGTGAGAGAGCCATTCCTGGTTGCTGGAGGGTTGCGGATCTAGTCGATCTCCTGGATAGTGAACCGCAAAGTCCCCGCCAGGACTGCCGGCCAGGGTAGCGTGAGAGGCTACCATGCTCCTTCAGCAACTATGGGAACTATTCTGGCCAATTCTGGTGGAGGTTTCAGAAAAACCTCCCTTTACCAGATATTTCTTCTGCTCTCAAAAAAATCTGGTAATGTTGAGAATTGAGCCGGTTCAGCCATACAAGCATTAAATTGCTTCGGCTGACTTAAGGCTCAAAGAAATTATTATTTTTTAAATAAATAATTCATTATGTTTGTTTTTTCTTTCCTATATATTTCGTTGTAACATTTTTTGTTTTGTTAATAACGTTCCTAACAATATTTGCAGAATGAAAACCACTCAAAAATTCACCATTCAAAGCAAGGAAATGATGCCTTTCCCTTCGGTGACTGTCTGCAGCAACATTGTGTTACCGGGGAAGTTCAATTATTCGCTAGTTCCGAACTATAATCACTCAATAAAGGCCTTCGAGGCAAACATGTGTTACAGCAAAGAGACCAAACGTCTATATGTAAGTTTCAAACATTATTAAGTTTCAGAAAAAAAGACAATTGCACGTGATTGCATTACTGTATCTAATTTGCGTGTTTTAAGCTAATTTGGCAGCGAATGTTTTGAAATTTTCAAAAAAAAAAAACCTGTTGGGTTTGTTTTCTGTTGTGATTTGTAACAATTATATATGGTTGTTACAGTTTTAATACCAGAAATTAAAAAAAAAAATGTGTATCACCCCTTTGCCACCTTAATGTCGCAACCAGGGTAGAATAGTAGGTAGTGACGCTTTTCCGAAAACGTGGGGTAAAGAAAGACCTGCTTCCACCAACGGCACCAGAAGGCAGCACTTGTCAGGTTCTCGTAGGAGGCGAAACTTGAAATAAAAAATAGCGGCATCGTTGCCATGGTAATCGTGGTAATAGCAACAATAACTGCGGAAATTGACGAAATACTCGAGCGTTGGCAACATCCGAAGTTGTTGCAAAAGCGTATAAGCGTTTGGCAATTGTTGAACGCTGCTTCAATTCGGGAAACCTACTAGTTAAGACTTGGGCTTTTAAAGTCTTTGTTAGACCTCTTCTTGAGTTTGCAAGCCAGGTCTGGTCGCCATATCTGTTGAAGAACATAGACCTTGTTGAGTCGGCGCAGCGTCGCTTCACTAAACGACTTCCTGGCCTGAAAGACCTCCCTAACGGCGTACGTCTGCACCAAGTGGGATTAGAGTCACTCGAACTACGTAGACTGTGCGCAGACTTTTAATATCGTCAGAGGGTTCATGGCTGTTGATATGCCTTTCTTTGAGCCTTGCCCAACCGAAATCACCAGGGGTCATTCGTTTAAATTGGCGGTGGCATCGGCAAACCGTGATTCTAGGAGGAATTTCTTTGCTGTGAGGGTGGTTCACCCTTGGAATTCCTTACCAGAGACGACTGTGAGTGCGCATACGGTGGAACGTTTCACCACTCTGCTAAAAAAAATCATGCCTCAGACGTTTTTTGAAGCGACCAGCTTTTGTGCATCATCTTCCGGTAACTACTACCCGGTGACTTTTAAATACCCATTATTATTGGACTCGAGTAAGTGGCTTTGCCCTTCGTGCTCCATACCATTTTACACATGGTTAAACCCATTATTATTATTATATTATTATTATTTATTCTGTGTTCGATTCAAACTGTATATATAGTTCGTTACAATAAACCAAGAATTAATTCTGGAATAAACGTAAACCACGAAGAAGCTTCAGCCTGCACGGCCGATCAGCACGCTTCTCGGACGTTCTAGGAACACACTACCATGCGTTACACTTAGCTCCACTCGTAACGACAACTCGTTTTAAAACTGAATGTCGGATTTAAAAAATAAAACTTGATCAGCCAGTTCCGATCTTTCTAAAAATTATTTTAATGTACTAATCTGAATGCTGATATATTTTAAGTGATTAATTTTGTATTCTTATCGTGATCAATTTGCTTATTGACGCTAAATAGTTTTGATCCCCATGATGCTTGCGCGTCCTGTTACTTGACGTGTTACGTGGACAGCACCCTCTGGCGGTAAAACGCTGAAAACAGGTACTTCTTTCGTCCAAAAGTTTAATGTTGTCAAAGAAAGAGTGACACTACCTATATATTCTTCTACCCTGGTCACAACTAACAAGCACTGCTCTACGCCCAGAAAGGGAAACCTGCTTAGTATCTCATCCCAACAAAACTATATTCGTCGTTCTCGTCCCACGGGATCTCAAAAGTGGATTAAATTTGATCCATTATCGTAAGTGCGCAATGTTAGTTTGTAAATCATTACATTTTATCTTTTTTTAGGCAGCAACTGTGAGACACAACAAGCAACAAATTGTACGGTATTTGCGAAAGTTAACAGCGGAAGAACGAACCAAGCTCAGTCTGGATCCAACAAACAACTTTATTATAAGATGTCGTTTTTCAAACAGACCTTGCAACCTTAAGTTAGTAAGAATGTCGATTTTTGTTTGTTTTTGGTTCGTGCGATATGATTCGCTTTGTTGCCACAATCATCCCAGCCAACCTTGACCAAGTTTGAAATACACCCTTGTCAAGATTGCTCTGTGAAACCCTTAAAGTGCACAAGTTATAACCATGCTGGTAACAATACAGTTATGGCAGTCATTAAAATAACGAGAGCAAGCGTGAACAAATGAAGTGAAATGAGGTACTGTTTTTCACGCTTGTTCTTGTTGTTTGAATAGCAAAGCCCGGAGGAAACAATACACAGCAAAATGCGGGCCATTTGCAGTAAAATGGCCCGGACTTTTCAAATTATTGAAATGTCAACGAAACACTAAGAAATATTGTCGTAGTTTTAATGCTATTGCTCTATTTTATTTGACAGTGACAACATGTACTTTCGAGTAATACTACTACAGCTAGCTTAGCTGGCATAACTATTAATTTCATTTGTGCAGCGCATTCTAGCTTGTTTCAGTGTAAATTTGACCCGTGGCTGGACAGGACCGTAAATTGCCTATTAACAACCCTGGCAAAGCTACGGCCCACTCCCTAAAATATTTTTAGACCAGAAGTCGTGAAATTACCCAGTTACATCCCGGGGATGGGGGGGGGGCTAGGTTATTTCACGATTTCTGACCTTAAATCATTTTAGATCGTAATTTCTTTGATAAAAATTGACTAAAAGCTTCATACATTCAAGGAAATTAATGTTTTATCTTCTTAAATCATGGTTTCTTTGCCGGAACAGGAAAACGTACATAACCTGTTAATGTTGCATTCGACCCTCGCAATGCTGAATTTTCTGGAGGTTTTTAGGATCCTTGTAGCAGCCAGCATCGGAGCCCGATTGCACATGCGTGTGTGCAACCCTCCTCTATAAAAGCACTTTCGTGCGCCTCGTTGGTCATTCATTCCTCCAGTGTGTCTCCACACAACTCTGTTTCCCTGTTTCCCTTTTTCTGAACATCTTCGAGCTTTTGCTGGGTATCCTGTGCATCCAGAAGAAGCCCAAATGGAAGACCATTCGTCTTCTTTGCCCTTCCTCGTTGCGACCGCCCACTCCGATGCCACTGATGCGCCACTCATCCAACCGGTCCATTTGCCGCTTGATGCGCGCCACCAACCACTGAACTGCCGCTTTCGTCCGAGATGCTTCCTGCCGACGGCCCTGGCGAGACGCGCCATTAGGTTTCTCCGAGATGGGTCCCGCCGGCCGGCCCGGCGGGGCCCCGCCATTAGGCCCCAACCCCCCCCCCCCCCCCCCCCCCCCCCCTGGCGAGACGGTCGCCACTTCGCCTCTCCAAGCGGGACAGACCACCTCCTATCCACGGACCTGGCCGCGCTTGAGGATGAGCTCCGCACAGCTAAAGCCAACTACCATCAGCTCAAATGGCAATTTAAAATTGCCTCTGCCGATGGCTTCCACGTCCCGTCAACCCGGTCAATACATCACTGGGAGAGAGGTACGCCTCTTCATCGAGCATGCTCGGCACGACTTTGGTTTCCGCCAACTGGTGCCGGATCCTCCCCTGTCCATAACTAAATCAACGAAAGCTGCTGATACGGACGAATGGGTGGAGGCGACATCTAGTGACAACAGTCACAAGCACTCCGCATCTTCTTTTCACCATGGTTCAAAAAGACACTGCCACAGAACGACAACACCCGTTGTCCACCTGAGGCTGCCACTGAGCTTTTGTCTCATGCTCGCACTCAACATGAGAACTAAAACGACTTGGAATCTGCCCCTGTGTTACACCATCAACTACAGGTGATGCCACTTTCGTACCACCTCTATCCACAGCGGCCACAAAGTAAATGGATTGAAGCTGTCATTTTCCCGACGATCCCACTTCCGATGATTCATCAATACCAATTGCTGATCTTCTCAAAATGGTGGAGGACACCGTCCCAGACTGTTTACTTTTCAAACCATCCCTTTCGTCTGATGGTTCAACAATCAATTATGGTCTAACAACATGATTCGGTTTTGGCATCCGGGATCACAACGCCAAACCCCGTGCACTACTTGGCCAATCTACAACGCTGTTGATTTGGCTTTTCCGCAATGGTGGCGCCATTCTGGGGCGAGGAGAGCCCCTAGAGCTCGACAGAAATCCACCTTTGGCGACGGTGATACAAACACGAAAAATTTCGTCACTTATTCCGAGAACTCTCCATTCGTGCCAATTCGTTTAAAAGATCCATGGCGTACTGGCATCGTACAGTGATCATCAGGAGTTGCAATTGTGCTATACAGCTTGACATCGTCAGAAAAATTTTGGAAGTTTCACAATGCCGATTTTCGGGGTAAGGTCAAAAATAAAAAAGAAGAAAAAGCAGTGGATCCAATACCGAGCCCTGAGGCACACCACTGGTCACCATCAGTTCATCAGAGGTGTAGCCCCCCCCCCCCCCAGTGATACAACCTGGGATCTAAGGTTAAGGAAATCCTTAATCCACTCAAATGGTGGTCCATCAATACCCATCAATCTGAGTTTCATTTCCCCACTTCATCAGCCCAGTCCCAGACGAATGAGCCACAGCAGTGGACGCAAACCTGTTTCCTCAATTTAAACTGCATCCACAAGTTCTGGAAAAGATAAAGCAATTCCCAGGTCTATTCCTTCCGATAGCTCCAAATTGGCTATCAGCAGCGTGGTTTCCTCTACTCCTGAACCTCATAGTTGACAGTCCAAGAAGCTTTCCTCAAGCACAGGACCTGTTACCACAACAGAAGGGAACCAAATTCCACCCAAACACCAGCGCTCTCCAACTTCATTGGTGGCCATATCGTCAAACTCATTAAAAAGACAGGAGTTCATGAAGAGCAAGCAGCCCACATTGCCAGTACGGCAGTCAGAAGTTCAACAAACAAGATCTACGATAGCCACTGGTCAAAAAGGCTTCATTGGCGTAATCGAGGGAAAGTTAATCCAATCAATCCCCCCTATTGGTGGCTTCTTGAGTTTCTCAACGACCTCTTCAAGAAGGCTCAACCATACTGGCTTATCGCTCTGCTTTAAACTCCGTATTTAAAGCTGCAAGCAACCAGAATCTGCTCGACGATTATAGAATCACTTCTCTCTTAGTCCTTCGACAAGGAATGTCCGGCAACCAGATGCATCTGCCCAGACTGGGATCTTTCAATTGTTCTCCAGTTCCTGATGAAAGTTCCATTTGAAGCAAGTCCACCATCAAGACGGAAGCAAGACCCTCATCTCAAAAACAAATAGTCCTTTTCAGAGCCACCAATTTTTACGAAAGCGATCCAAATTCCTGCTTACCGTCTATTTTTCTGAATAAATCGAGAAGTTTGTGAAACATTTTGGTTGAAAGCCAGCTTGCAACCCTAGGGGGCCCGTCAGGGCAGTACCCGCCACCACATTTTTGACGAGGTCTGGGTCCGTTAATGCAAAATTAACAGGTTACGTGTGTTTTCCTGCTCCGGCAACAAGAAACTTAATTTTACCGGGCCCTCAACCCAGGTTGGCTGAAAATTGTTTCTTTTGCCTAAGGAAAACTTTTATATCCAAACGCACCCTACTACCCCTCTTGAGTCACCGCCTTATGTATCAACAGGAAAATGAATGACCAACCGCTCGCGTGAAAGCCCTTTTGTAAAAGAAGGTTGCGCACGCGCATGCGCAATCGGGTTGCGATGCTGGTGGCTACAAGGAACCTAAAATCCTCCAGGAAAACGCAACACTGCGATGATCGAATACAAAATTAACTGGTTATGTACGTTTTCCTTAGGCAAAAGAAACAATTTTCAGCCGGCCCTAAGTGAGGGGCCGGCAAAATTTAGCTTCCCTGCACCAGAATTAACCAAAAGTTTCTCACATAAAATGTGTCTTCTTTTTCAGTGATCCGATGGAAATTCTCTTTTTTAATAACCCCTATTATGGCAATTGTTTCACGTTTAATCCCGCCTACGATGAACAGTACGCGAAGTACGTCGACCTCAACGCCAGTAAGTCATGTTCCATTTTCAAACACGTCTGCATTCCTGTTAAGTATCTATATAATTTATAATATATTTGAACTGAGTAATAATGACCTTGATGTCACAAATTAGTGGAAATGGGAAAATGGTCACACTTGACGGTTTCCGACCGTAAATAAAGGAAATATTCGACACAAGGTAATTTTCAGGACGGGGAATTTTGCTAGGAAATTCGTAAGATTTATTCAGTGGCATAACTACAATGCGCCAGAGAAGGCGCCCGCCTCCTGGCCCACCTACTTTGGGATTCCCCCCCCCC
>JAHWFP010212268.1:0-14424 GCA_023313725.1 Lithobius niger | reverse complement strand
CCAACTGTGGAAACAAGAGACAGACTTCTTTCAACACCAACTGTGGACAATGAACATAATAGTTCGGTGGCTTGTACCAGCGTGTAAGACTCTTATAGTGGCAGGAAACAATGTTTCTAATTGCCGTTGGGAAATTTAATTACCTGTAAATTATAGCATGGAACATCTAGCATTGGCCTCCTGTTACTTCTGGAGTTTTGCAGGGTTCAGGTCTTGGTCCTCAACTTTTCAATGTCTGCCTGTCAGACATGCCTAAGATTTTCTCTTCTGAAAATGCTAACTATGCCGACGGTTTAAAACTGTCTTTACCGTTCTTTTTTTCACACTATCCTGGAGCAGGACTTAAATTGTATTTTCAGGTGAACCACCGAAAACAACCTTGACCTCAACCCTAACAAATGCGTTGCTATTCATTTTGGCAACAACAACCATTGCTACCTTTATTGTTATTGCTACAAAGGCTGTTATAGTCAAATTATGCTGACCTTTGTATTTTCGTTGTGTAAGCCAACTTTATCCTTAAGTCTTTCTTTAACCTTAGTCCAAAACCTTTTCTCTATCCTCTACAATGCTTTCCTTCGCCAAGTTCTCGAGCACTGGTCACAGTTTGCGAAGTGTCAATGCCGCTGTCCACGTGATGTTGCACACTTAGATATCTTTCTTTGAGGACCGCCTTCAGCACTTAAATCCACCGACTACTGAGAAAATATTTTGACGTGGGGATTTTATACTGACTTATCAAATTTTCAACCACGACAGGGACATCAAACCTTCAGACTATTTACGTTTGGTTATACTAAATAGAGGCCACTCTTCAATGCTTCTGTGGACTTATTCCATTCTTAACATTAGGAATTGTCACCCAGAATATCGTTTCTCTTTCTAACTCTTCTTGAGTCAGTTGTTTCTGTTGCCTCTTTAAATTGTTTCAAGGCACGTTTCGGTCTTTTCATGTAGTGTTTTTTTTTTGGTGGGTGGAGGGAGAGGTGGGCGCGTTCGTCTTAACCTTTTGCTTGGTGCCATGATTTTTACTATACTTTTGACCAATACAGTTTAACCACTCTGTTTTCTGGGAGCCTAAAGGTGCTGATTTTACAGTTAAAATACAATTTGTTCAATGCTGCACAGTCATGCATGCAGGTCACAAATAACCAGTCACGATATTTTTGCACCACTAGAGACATGTGTATGCAACCTACCCCAATAACTTTTCCTTTTTATGTAGCCCGACAACCTGCAATGGTTCGGAACGTAGACGAAAATAAGTTTTTCTGTAACTGCATCTTCTCCAGTAGCTGTTCCGTTTCTTGAGTAAAAGTCTCTTTTGTTGCCAATCGCAGTTGTTTTTTTTTCATTTTTTTTTTTCATGATCTTTGTTTGTACAGTTTAATTGTGTTTTTTTCTCCCTGAATTTTCCCAAAAACAATGAGTCTATGCTTTGAAGGTTGAATCTCTACATCGGCTTTCACCTCATTTTAAGCCAATGCTAGTGCCGAAAACTTTTGCTAGAAAGCAAAATCAGGTAGGTAAACTTAAAACCACCACCAAACGCTACATTTTTATTCACACTGTCAGATTACACATTAATAGAGCTGATCACACTTTGTAATTCCATTTTTATGGCCAAAATTTGAGCTCGATTTCATATTATGATTTGCATGGATTGTCTTTCAGCGAGAAAAAAAATTTATAAAGGTTACACAGACAAACAAGCCATCGTGTGTGTTTGTGACAGAACCAGAGTACAGAAACAAAAGCCGATACTTTTCACATAAGACTCCATACTTGTACTCTCTAGAGGTAAGAGAATGCTAGGTAGTATAATTTAAGCTCTACTTTTCAGGCAATTGAACTAGATGTAACAAGTGTTTCTTAATCATAGGCTTGTATGCGATCTTGCCAGCAGGACCACGTAGGTGAGACATGCTCTCTTCTTGATCCAACTATGCCTCCACAGTCTAAGGAGTACGAAAAAGACAAGCAGACACAGATGCCTCCTATAGGTAATCTCGCGCGACGCCTTATCATTGGAGAGACTTATCTGAACCCTTTACTTTATGCCTTGCAGGCATCAATTAAATTTTATTATTTCATGTGTTTTTCATTATTTTCTAGTTTGCAATATAAATAAGAGTCTTACAATGGAAACGTGTAAATGCCCCCTTCCATGCGAGTAAGTATGCTTGTGTTAATAAAAGTATAGGGCCTATCAACGCGGTAGCAAGCTGGGGCACATCGGCTTCATAGTCTAGTCTGGGTATAGCCTAGTTTGCATTGCATTTTCGGTCTCCTAAACTGGAAGAACTACTACATGGAGACCTTCGTTTGCATTACATGGCTCCCATTTTTTTTCAAACCCATTCATTCAGAGCTTGGGAAAAGGAGCGAGACACAACTGCAAACAAACAACTTAACCCTTTCCTAGTTGAGAACTCATCCACAACTCCGGCATGGCAAGGACAGACATAGGCAAGGACAGACAAAGTTAGGGGCCTTGATACTGTGGTTCGAGATTCACATTTTCTTGCTGGTGGCATAAGTCTTTCGGGAGACTCACGCCAAGCTTACGATAATTTGTTTATTAAAAGCAATTCACTGAACCTTTTCGTTAGTAATCTGAAGAGGAATTTCTTTCACTGAAACAACTGGGTTTCAATCTGGGTCAAGGCTTCCTTCATCTTGTGTTAAGGGCACTCATCTTCTTTGGTTTGAATGCCACAATTACTTGCTACGAATCTGGTAAGGAGGATGCCTAGTTTACTCTAAGGTACTCTCTCCAACAATTTTGTTTTGCCACCAAGAATATACTTAAATTCGGAAAATTAAACATGACAGACCGACGAAGTTAGCGACCTCACTTGAAGACATGTGGAGGTGGACTAGCAACTATAAAAATCATGTTTCGCTTAAATTGTGCATTCACATATATTATTATTGAACAGTTAAGTGTTCGGCTGTGCTGTAAAAAATTTTGATTTATTGATATTCTTTTTGGGGCTATTGTTGCCCTCACTGTAAGTCTCAATTATTGCCACTCGTTACTCGAGTTAACTTGTTTCTTGGGTGAGTAAGCAAAGATTTGCTCTTAAGAATTTGTACTATGTGAGTAATAAAATGTTCAATTCAATTAATATTGATATAATTGATAACAACTGTTTAAATGATTGTGTGTTTAAACAAATTAAGCAATTTGAGCTCGATTATGATGTTTCAATTTTAATTAGAATCAAATGTTTAAGTATTTGATATTTAAACTTATTGCTGAACTCATTAGGAGTGCAAACTGTATTGTCTTTGATTTGAAAAGGAATTACATGCATAATTAAGCAAGCTGGTAATTAAAAAAGTTTACAGTGAAAATTCAGTACAAATTTGCTTAAAAATCTTTTATAGATTTGTACTGCTTAAGCTGTATAAGTATAGGAAATCTCGTATTCACTTTGAAGTAAACTTAAACTTGGGTTCCAAATTAAACATTTCCATAGTGTTGGGGAAGAAATTTGAAGATTTTGACATTATGTCACTCATAGACCCTCTATATTGGGAGATTACAAATGTATTACATGGTGCCATTTTTGTTGACCTGCACAGGAAGAAGACCTATTCCTTAATTGGGAGTCTTTGTTCTCTAGCAGCTCTATGTAGTAAAATGCTTGATGAGGTCATTGAGTTGGTTAAAGATAATTTAAACTATGATAACAGTGTTACAAGTAAAATATAATCAATTGCAACTTCTGTAAGTGAGTTGAAGAGAATGACTGGAGAACTGTGATTACCCTATGGTATTCATTGCGTGATCATTTGGTGGCTGGGATTTGTTCTGCACTTACTCAAATGAAAATGTTGAGTAAGAAAATTTTGTCTTTTAAAAGGCATTTAACACGACACTGGCTTCCGAATGTGCTGTACTTAATGTTCAAGGCTTTAAGTCTGGTTCTGTGAATGGCAATACCTTCAGAGGTAAAAGGGAAGTAGCTTCGGCCTGTAATAAGTATATTTCCTGCCTTGTTGTGGAAAATCTGGCCACGTTAGGCCTTAATATAGGTTTAAGGAATTCACTGTTCAAATTGTGGTGCTCAAGGTCACCTGAAAGGCTTTTAAGGACAGCCAAGTAAAACCCTCTCAACGGAACCTTATATCCCAAAATATGATAAGAAAGCAAGTGTTGAGGAATCTGAAGATTCAGATTTATGTAAGGATACAGATTCCAGCATTGAAGACTCAGAAAACAGCATGATTGTTAATTCAATTAAAAGTGCAGAATGGCATAGTGTTGCTACTTTGAATGGAATTAAATTAACTTTTGAAGTGTATTCTGGATGTGATGATACCATTTTACAAGCTAAAAGGTGCGAAAAGTATTTTCACTCATCAAATTAGAGACTCCGCCTATCACTTTGAGAGCACAGCTCGGGAAAGAAGCCAAGTCTTTAGGGTTAATTACTTTGAATGGCAATTATAACCATCAGTTTGAATGAGGAAAAAGGTCGAAGTCGAAATCACTAGGCTGGGTCGGGAAGGTATTCTAAAGCCTGAAGACTGTAGTGCTTGGGCGACTCCTGTGGTGCTTGTACATAAGCCTAATGGAGATGTTCACATTGTGGGCGACTATTCAGCAACAGTAAACCCAAAATTTTGCATTCATTCCAAATTATAGTACTTCTTCGTTCCAAGAGCGGAAGAATTCGTTCAATGAACTGCCAGGAGTTGATAATATTTTTTTATTGATTTGGATGTTGCCTTCCTACAAATAGAACGTAGGAGCAAAATCATTCCTCACCACAAACAACTATAGGGGCTCATTTGAGCGGCAACACATCCTGCTAGGCCTTGCTCCTGGCTCCTGGAATTTTTCAGGAATTCATGAATAGAGTCTTGGGGAAAGTCCAAAACACTCGACCGTTCGTTCTATGAACACACTTTAGTCACCAGCAAGGACACAGTGCACGATTAAATATTAAATCAGGCCTAACAGCTTTTCAAGCCAGTAGTCTCAAACTAAAGAAGTAAGTGCAAGCTTAATCAGTCTGAGCTTAAATACCTCAGCTTTTTGATAAGCAAAGACGGGTTGTGCAATTTACGTGAAGTGTTAGATGCTATAGCTAAGGCACCAGACCCTTCTAATGCTTCAGAGTTACACTTGGAATTTTAATCCGTATGCATAGTTTGTTTCCATCTGGTTAGCTCAAAAGCAGAACAGGTTTGGTCACCCGAATGCATCTTAAAAGTGAAATAGGCAAAGAAAACTTTCCGTGAATGTAATATTTTGATGCATTACAACCCCAAAACTACCACTTAAAGTGGCACTATCACCGATTGAAAGCAGACGAAATCTGACAACATCTAGCGCTATGTAGTTCTATCTAGCTCTTGCTTGCACCAAGCGAAGGAATGCATAATGGCATTTCTTTTAAAAAAATAAACAAGCCATGACATCCTTAATTATTGAGTGAAAATTTGGTTCATCCTCGTGCACCTCGGAGCAAGTTATAAAGATTAACAATATCCTTGCCGCTAGATGACGCCACAGTATTTTCGTTCGCATTTCAATCGGTGATAGTGCCACTTTAAGGTTATTTGGTTTTGATGCGTGCACTGCCCTCTGGTGAGGATAGACCAATAGCATTCACTTCACGGGCCTAACAAGAGCAGGACTGCCTTATGCCAATTCGACAATGCTGCGTAAGCAGTGGTGTTCAGTGTAAAAAGGTTTCACCGGTATTTATTTATATGCACGGCATTTCGTTCTCCAAATATACCAAAACGTGCACGTATGGATATTTGGGTCAAAAGTTGGTACACCAGTTATAGTAGCATCAAGAGTTTAGCGCTGGGGTTTATTTCTCAATGCATACATGTTTTGACACCCAACATATCGCAGCAGATGTGCACTGCCTAGCTTATCTTTGCGAAACTAAATGCATTGCCATATTGATCCGGTAACTGTTATGAATGTGCAGCAAGTTTTATTACTTCCCATTTTGACTGGGCAGCTTATGGAGCTAATTATTACAGATACTACTCTTGATAAATTAAATCTCACAGCAGACGTGTTGTCTAGATCACATTTACGAAATTGATCCAGTAACTGTTATGAATGGGCAGCACGTTTTATTACTTCCTGGTTTGACTGGACAGTTTAAGAAGCTTGCCATTAAAGATCGTACACTTCCTAAAGTGTATCATTACACTAGAATAGGCTGGCTATCCAGAATAGAGAGTGATGGACTTTAAAACCATATTTCCAGCACAAAGACGAGCTATCCCGTTAACATAAGACCCTATTTTGTGGACACCACGTAATTTTCCTAGTGCCCTGAGAGCTAGCATGTTATGTGAATTCCATGAAGGTCACTGTGGAATTGTGCCAATACAGCCTTATCAAGGTTTAACGTTTGGTGGCCTGAAATCTACAAAAACCTGGAAATCTCTGTTAAAGTCTGCACATACTGTTAAACGACTAAACAATCTTAGCAGGGAAGTCCTAAACATTCTTCGGAATTTCCGGTTAGACCATGGAATAGGGTCCACTGTGAGTTCGCATGTCCGAACTAAAGCATTTCTGAAGTATCTGTTCATTTTTCCAATGGAAAATGCTACGTCTGTAAAAGTTATTGCAAAATCAGTTTTGCAAAGCTTTTAGCGAGCCATAATGGACCACAATTTACTTATGTAGAATTGCGGCCTCGGCTACTGCTGTCAACTGAGGCAGCAGTAAAACAATTTAAGAAAGCTTTTTTAGTCGACCAAGCAGCAGGAAAAACTGCCAAAAAGGCACTTAATTCCTACTTAACAGCTGTTCGTGCCACGCCCCACTCCATTGTACTAGATACACCGGCTAAATTATTTCTAAACCGCGAAATTACTAATTAAAGATGCATGTATGGAAGTCGAGTCCAAATTAAATATTAACGTAAACCAACAAGTTGTCGAAAACCAAGGAGCTTTCATGCTGGATGAGCGGTTTGGGCGAAGCATTTTCGAGATGAACAGTACACTTGTACAGCTGCATATGTAATTACACACATGTAATAAAGAGCATAACTGAGTTCGTCACATAGAACAGCTATGCCCAAGTTTGGTCCTAAACCAGCCAAAACAAGTGGTGTAATTGGGGTATCACGTGAAGATATTTTGATGATGTTGCACTGAATACTTTGAAAAAGCTTACTGAGAATCAATTTCCTTTACACCATTTATGTCATGTGTCGTGTACACCAATGATTGCATTGCCAAAGTCATCTTGTATTAGATGGTGCGTTCATGTCATAGTATTGGAGGTAACGGCGGAATTTTTTAATTCAATCTCCAAGCGAATTTATTGGTTCGCCTTCTCATTCAGCTGATCCTGAAACAAAGTGTCTGTAGTTCATTCAGCACTAGGTGCTACTAAACTTTCCGGTGGCGCTAAAGTTGAGCCCAATGAGCCAGTTAGGCATTCTTTACGAAAGATTAATCCAACTTCACTTAACTGGAAACAGCCAGGTCCAGTTGCTGTTTTCGAGCCACCAGTTATTGTTTTCAAGTTTGTTTGATCAAGATTTCAAATTTGCAATGGAGCCAAGATGGTCTCCTCTGTTATGATTTCTTGATATATCCTTAATTCTGAGATGATGTATATTTTGTACATAATAATTATATACACTATGTTTATTGCAAATACATTAATTATGATTTCAGGTTTTTTTACGGTTGGTGAGTGTGGTGTGGTGTGTGGTGTATGAGGTTTGTGTGTTAGCAACCCATCACATAGGCAATGCCATGTTCATCTTTCATTATGCGAGCACTTTGCTTGTATGCATGGCTGGTGATGATTTCATGCATAGTAATTAACACTAGTTAATAAAAGGGTACTACACAAGATGTGAAGCATCTCTCATTAATAGAACCCACCGAGAGTTCTATTCCTTCTGGCCTTAGGTATAGGAGTGTAGTTTGATGTAAGTTTATAATGTAGCCAAGACAATACATTGTAGAACATAACAAAATATGTTTAGCTGTGCTTCGCATCATTTAAATGGATGCCACTTCAAGGTTTACTTAGACTTAAAGCAATGTTCCGAAGGTGGATGTACATATTTAATGCACGCGATATAACCATATCAAATGAGTATATATAACGTACAAGCTAAATGAAATCTCCTGATGTAGAAAATTGTTCCGTGTGATGGACCTAATTGTTAATTTGTTGAGTTATACAGAGTGTAGTTATATGTAACCTTCCTTTACTTCCTCTTACTTAATGCAGCATTACGCAGTATGACGTAACACCAGATCAAAATGAGTTGGCATCAGCAGTAAGTAACTTCAGCTTTGCTGCTACATTTTTCCGCTATCCACTCCACCACCTTCCGTTAAAGATGACAGTTGAAAATGCATCCGTAATATTTGCACTAATACGTACACATCATTAGGTGACTATAATATCGTTGTGGTAGTCTTTAATCATTTTTTTTTTAAATTGGAACAGTGTTAAGCGGTGGCAGAGGTCCAGTTGCCTGACATGAATACCTGACTTCATCGGCCATTGTGGATTTGGGGCACGCGGCGTTGATTGCTGTTTAGATGCACATCCACATGCAAACGCTGCGTAACTGATAGATGATACCATTTAGTGACTGCTAAAAAATTTTAAATGTCATTCTTTCCAATGACAAAATATATTTTTGTTGTTGTTGAGATTTTGCAATAAACAAAATGGGATAAAACGTTTCAAAGCAACTGAAATTGAAATAAAGTTGGCTTACAGTAATTGGTGGAGATAAGTGATAGGTACAACAGTCCACTATTGTCTCAGATGCATTAGCAGCTTTTCTAGGACCATATTTTCAATCTTTTTTCTTCCCCACCCCCCCAACAAAATTCCTGAGCACCCTTTGAAAACATGTGTGTTCCATTGTATTCTCAATATGTTTTTGTGTGAATGTGTTATTTTTTTACGACAATGCTCTCATCTTTGTGCAAGCATGATTGCAACGTTGATAGTGTAGATAACATGTCATTTATCACGGACTATATGTGGCAATAGGATTTACATACATATGTAAGTTGATGTGCAAGTTGATGGTTAATAATGGTTGCAGCTAGAAATAAACTCATTTTATTTTGAAATATTTGGCAAGTGTGGCAAACCATGAGTGTGTTTCGTAGAGAATTTTCGGTCTTCGACAAGCCTCCTTTGAAGGATATCCACACAGGCTACATTTGGGTTCGTGAAAATGAGTAAATAAATATTTTAGTATTGCTTTCCGAACTTCATGATTTAACTTTTTGAGTAATATGAATATTTACTGATTTATGTGTTTTCTTTAAACTTACCTACAGCAAACTAAAATTGAATCTAACCATTTACCATAAATTATTTTTCCCTTCCAGGATTGTGTAGATGACAATGATACGGATCTTGGCAAAGCGTTAAGTACCATTTCTAGATTATATTCCTAGGTTATAACTTATCTTTAAACACTTTAAAAAAATAAGCTTTACTTGTAATATTCATTTTCTGACTCTCGTTAACCCCTAGAGCAGCAGCACGTCTGTTGAGGGGTTAAAGTTGCCATCTCTTGCTTGCTGGCTTGTTCGTAATTACCTAATAACTATACTTAGGGCTAATTATGTCGTTCCATTCGAACTCTTGTAAAGATACGATTGCAAGGGATGGAATGCTGGTCTTTGGCGACATTTGCTATAACGTGCATGACACGTGCGTCCTTTTGTGAAAGTGTTTCGATATTTTGGTGGGAACGAGCTCTTAAAGGAAGATGGTTTGGCGCCAAATGGAGTCATTCCCAACAAGCACGCAACTAGGACAGAACTCTTTGCACGAACTGTCTTGTTGGACAAATTTTGATTCATGTGCGGATTGTTAAAATGTTAATTTTTATAAATTGCGTAATATCGAAGGATGAAGTAAAGAAGTTTTGAAGTCTGCGGTGAACCCTTGAAATTACAGGGGTTTGGTTTTTAGAGTCCTTTGTGTGCCATTTTCAAAATTTCAAAACGGCTGTCTTTAAACAACGAATTTGGGAACAGTAAGGTACTGTAAGGTTTTTGGGTCAAGTAGGCTACTATATTTTTGGGTTCAGGACAGTGAATGGATTTGTTTACGATTTGTTCTTTGTTTCTGATTTACCCACGTGTTCCATTATGACTTAGTCATAGTTAAGTGCTACAAAGCTCCAAAATGTGCTGTCCAAACTTTAATAATGGACCCAAGACAACAAAACAAGAAAAAGCCCGCCTACCTCCTTTCCAAGTTACAGACCTCTTACATTTTGCAAGCAGATTGCAAGTGTCGTGCCTAGAAACCTGATAATCCTACGGCGGTAATGCCACCATTCTCAGTGCCTGCGGTTTCCAACAAGGGTAGTAATGCTGTTGCCGAGTTGCAAAGAGCTATTATGAGGTACTGTTTACATGGTCACTTTGAGGTTGTCCATATATTATGTCACACTCTGGGGGATGGGTGGGTGGTTGATTTATTGTAACAATTGTTACACAAGGGTGGGGGTTTCCAATGACGAAATATTTTTTTTTTTTGAGATTTAGCAGTTTAACATGAAAAAATCCAATAAATTTCATCGTAAGCAGATGTAAAGTGTTAGGAGCTATGTAGGGCCTGACTTGCATACGCTCCAACATGGTGAGAAACGTCGCTGTTTTCCTCACAGCAGAGCATGGTACGGTCTCTTACTGCCTCACTACATGTGAAGTACACTGTCCTACGATATAAATTGTAGAGACACCGTGGCATCAACAGGTAATTGGCAGCGAGGAGTGAAAAGGTGGAAAAGAACTCCAGCAATGTACTGTGGGGATGGTCGAAGTTTTATTGGCACCAAATATAAACAAGTCGGCCGTACTCGCTCTCTATTTGCATTGCCTCCTTCATCCTGTCACTTCTTCCGTTTAAGCAGGTTGGTCAGCCGTTCATCTACCAATTATAACGTGGGTAAAAAACCCCTAATAAATCGGTGCTGTTTACAACGTAACCTCGAAGTAGTGACTTGGTGTTGCTTCGTAATCTACGTCCATCCTTAGGCCTATAAATGGCACAAAACATGGCGGCAGTAATGGGTCACATGTTTTTTCGCCAAAAGCTGAAAGAAGAAGAAAAAAAAAGGAGGGAGGAAGGATTCAGGTGAAGGAGTTTGCAGTAGAGGGGTTTTGAGTAGTTGCGACAATTACAAGCGCTCAAGAGGTGGCAAATCGGTTTAACAATAAAAGGATGCTGTTTGTTTAACTGACAGAGTAAGAAGCATGAACAAAGTAGTACTAAATGTACAACAGCAGTTAAGAATGCAGTATTTAAGACTGTAAGGAATAGTATTTTGCAATAACAATGCACATTAGATGTTATATTGCTTGGTGAAGACTTGTATATATTGTTGTGCTTGGGCGTCTTACAGAAAGACTTGCTGTCTAACTTTGAGCTCTTACATTGTGTCAGAGTAGGCAGTGACGAATAGAGCTCATAACCCTTTAACCAAAGAAGGAGTTAAAGGGGAGTATGGCTGAATACCCCGACATAAAGTACTTTCAAATATTACATGGGAAGGGCGGGGTGATTGCAGAAGTGTAACTAAATTATGGGGGGGGGGGGGGAGAAGGGGAGTTTTAAATTTTATGACGTTTGTGACAAAGGGGTGAGTGTCTTAAAATAGACCAAAAAAGCGTGACATAATATATGCATGGCCCCTTTGTAGTCACATCTGCTTGGCAGGAACCTGTACAGTAAGGCTAAAATGACGACATCTGTATTTTGGACCTATGTGGACCTGGACTCTTGTTGCTTTGATGTCTAGAATTCCTCATTAAAGTTTTCAGTTACACCCTGTAGTAAATACCTACTAATCTCTACACGATCCGTCACTGAACACTGCATGTTAGGCGTGCTTTATTAGGGCGGGTGCAGATGGACCACAAAACGAGTTACAATCGCTGAAAAAACGATACCACTAGTTCGTCTGAATCGACGGCACCTTTTAGACAACAAACATGTAAATTGGCCTTTCACCGTGTTTCCCGACGATTCTGACCCCATTCGAGATCAGGCATCGCAAACAATGCCAGCTGAGGTACTTAGCTTAACGAGCCGACCACTCACTCAACAGGTTGTGTGGCACTGAAGTCACAACGTGATGCCGAAAGTGCCGTGGAGCAGCAGCTAGCAGTCGATTTGGGGGCGGTCTACCAACATACGCAGAAGCATGCCACTGCTTGTGAAAGCCCCAGTTTATTCCCATGGATTTTACCTGACCTACCACCGATTGCGATTTTTAATTGCAAAAATTGCATCTGCGATTTTCGCGTTTGTTTGTGGTCCGTCTGCACTCAGCCTTAGATGTCAGGTGTGAGAATATAAATTAAAGATTCAGTAAGGATGTGGAACCCTACGTTTCCCACAAACCAAACAGAATATAATGCGAAGTTATTCCCAGATCCTATAGCTTCTGTTTCGTGCAGCCCTAATCTTCGATGAAAGGAAACACACGGTTCATTGCATGTTTGGAGGGGGATGCTATCGTTGCACCTGCCCCCTTACTGAAAAAATAAACTTAACATTTTTCCCCTTCTTGTATCTTTAGGGAGCGAGTACGAGTTGCAGTACAGTTCCTTAGTAATATCTACGAGTGCGTTGAAGAGGAACTGCAGCATTCGGTATATTGCTTAGTTTCAAGTGTCTTTTTGTTTCAAACCTTAGGAACTTATTAAGTTGACATTTGGTTAAGATTGTCGGACAACTACAGTGCTCCCAATGTTAATAAAGATATGTGTTGTTCATGCGAAGTCATGATAAAAATAATGATACACATAAGGCCATTAAAAAAGAAAAGTTGGTTCTTGGGCCCTGCCCGCACCGATTTTTCGACGGGAAATAACAAGAAATGACGCGGAAATACCAGCAGTTATATATCACTAGTGGTCCTTAGTGAGGTATTAAAATATAAAATTACCATTCTTGCCGCTAAATAATTTTATGGACACATGGTAAGCAGAATTATGAAGCAGTGTTCTTTATTTTTCCAAAAATAAAAAAATAATTCTTCAAAATATTAGGAAAAATAGGGCTGAAAATAAAAATTTTAAAAATACCGCCCGCCCGCACAGATTTCTTAAGAAAAAGGCCCAAGAACCAATTTTCTTTTTTAAGTGGCCTAAGCTGGCGAAGTACAGATAAGGAAAACGAATGCTTTCGATAAGCTGGGTAATATTTTTAACCCTCATTATTTTTATCATGTTTCCTACACATCTAAAATTATTAATTTTTTGGTAAATCCTGTGTAATTATTTTGTTTTATTCTTATATCTCAAAAGAATAAATAAGTCAAGTACATAAATTGAGGGGTATAAATCCAGCTGAGCATATATATTGATCTGAGCAGTACTGGGTCAGGCCCTTTAACAGTTTAATGAAATTATAACCCACTGGTAAAAATGTGCTCCTCGTTAAATGGCATACTACCAAATATGGTAAAAATTTTGTGGCTCGGTTATTCTGCCAAATTTTGGCCTATTTAGGCAGTATTTGACCAGTAGCGCATAAAGCGTTCCATTAGAAAAAGTGAGTCTTGGAATGATTTTAGATTCTGTTTCAACGTACAGCAGCTTACAATCTCAACTAGCTCAGTTTTTGTACTACAAACCATAATAGCTGTAGTAAAAATGTCTGTATTCCATATAACGATTGCAGTCCTCAAAGCCAGTAGATTTTGGAATCCTAACACTGTTGGCTTTGAGGACTGTGCTATCGTTAAACTTTAGATCTTGGAAGGCTATGATGGTGGACCATATTTAGGATACATCGAATTTTCGAATGTCGAATGCTGGTTGCTAGCATGTTCTTCATGTGATCCTGACTTGACAAAATTAGTGGGCATACCCAAATTATTGTTAACCCAGAAGTTTTCGAGTGTATTGTTAAGTTAAACCACTAGATTATGTTTGTCTGAAGAGCCAGTTTGTAAGTTAGTAATTTGTTTAATTTTATTGTGTTTTGTATCTAAGCTTTCAGAATTCTTGGGCTTCCTGGGAGGCAATATGAGTTTGTGGATCGGTCTTTGTGTTATATCGCTCCTCGAACTCTTTGAGCTTGCTTGGAAATTGGCACGCATTGCCTGCAAGCCCAAAAGACCAGCAACACGTCTTCAGCTACCCACAGGCATAGGAAATGGACATTTGCATAGATCCAATTCACGCCAACCGTTGGACCCCAAGGCTGCAGTTCCATCACGCTTCCCAGAGACAATTCAAGAAAGAATCTCAAGTGCCAGACAAGAACATCGACCAAACTTCCGTTCCATTTTTGACTATAGTCATATCCGTAGTAAATCAGCTAAACGAGAAAGACCAGCATTTTGAAAATCGTTTAAACTTTCAGAAGAATTGCTCAGCAGTTAATTCAGTTAATTCTGCTTTTACATT
>JAHWFP010212267.1:13122-23367 GCA_023313725.1 Lithobius niger | reverse complement strand
GATCCAAGGATGGGACAGGTTAACCAACAAACCGGGGACAGGCGACAGAGGACAGTACATTTACCCCCACACTTCACACACTAAATTTCGCCACAGCCCGCAGCTTGACATTTGAATCCCTGCCACCAGACAATGACAGCAGATCATGAACAGTGGACGCTCCGTGCAGCCAGGAAGCCAACAATACCCGCAACCTGGCGTACCTCCTTCAGTGCACAAGAACATGTTGAGGGGTCTCCTCCACAAGGCATGCCGAGCAAGTCGGCGCACTGACCCACTCAAATTTGAACTGATGCGTGTGCAGTAGAGAGTGCCCAATCCTCAGCTTGGACAGCACCTTCGCTTCCATTCAATAATCAACCTTGTAGCAAAGACATAACACGTGCAAGAAGAACTGACATTGCTGAGTGGCAATTTTCCTAATTATAACAGTGATTAAAACAATGTAACTCCGGAATGGCTCGACCAATTGAAAAAGTGGTCTTTGTGAGGATGAAGCCCAAGGAAATTTCTGACTTAGATTATGTTTCCGATTTTAGGTAGGTGCATTAGTTTTTTTCTGAAACCAAGAACAACAAGTGAACAGTTTTCAAATGTACGTGTGGCTCCCTACGTTTCCTCTTGCACGGAAATTGATAAAAGTTGGCACAAATATACCTTCCATACCTGTCTACTATCTGGCCAAGTTTGGTCAAATATATTGAATAGGAACGGAGAAATTAAGAGTTTCAGTTTTGCTGGAAAGAGGACTTCAATCATATATTATGTACACGGTACAGATCAATTCGTAATAAGGATAATGCTTCCTCTTCACGTGCGGATGAATTGATAGCTCACCAGCATTGTTAGCATTTGCTTACGCTTTCCGTCTGACGTTTGCTAATTGGCATTGTTGTATAAAAATAATACTTAATACTTAATACTTAACACTTAATACTTAAGCGGCCTTGCAGTGCTGGAAACACCGGTTCTCGTCAGATCCCCAAAGTTAAGCAGCATTGAGCTGGATTGATACTTGGGTGGGTGACCGCCTGGGAATCTGGCTGTTGCAGACATAGGGCCTTAGGGCTTCGGGCAGATGACCAGGAGTGGTTAACGCTCTTTAAACCCTTTAACCCTTTTTTTTTTACTTAAAACAATAAAACGGATCGTTCAGGGCCCCGTAACTCTGGAACGAGAATTGGAATTTCTACTTCTATAATGGGCACATCTCTGAAAGTAGATCTTTCAAATGAGCTAAGAACCAGCTTTCTACGACATATGGTTCAGTCTGTACAGACTATTGTATAAACGTGTCCAAAGTCCACCATCGCCATCACCATCACATAAGCCAAAAATGAAACTCACGATTCCAGCTCAAGTCCAGATCTCTGAAGTGACCAATCGGAAATTAATAAAAGTTGGTGTACGTGTTCACCTCGTCCAACAAAGCTTATATACTAAATTTTTTTTGAGTGGAAAATATTAAAAGATGGCGGAGAAATTAAGCATCGTAATTCGGCTTTAACATGGGAGACCGAGGTGAAGCCTTACAGTAAAGGATCAATGCCAGCGCATGATGTAGGCAGAAGATATTTAAGGAAGAAATAAAAACACGTGATTTTCATACGTGAATCCAACGAAGGAGAAGATTCAGGAAGCAGTCGCGGCTGGAGTCATCTATCCTTTGCTGGATCTGTAAGGGTGTTAACAGGAACGTCAGGCCCTTTCACCACTTTTTTGGATCATTTTTGACATCCAAGTAGTGGCGGAGGGCCGTTTCATAGGGCAACACAGCCTCTCCTGTTCGTCCCCTGCCTGGGGACCTAGTGCTGGAACCGTGAAGAATTTCGAGGCTTCTGTGGATGCCTCGGTCTTTGCTCGGAATGAGGCTAGCAGCAAAACCCTCACCTTAGAGGACTTTTTCTGAGAAATTGCCAAAAAAATATAAAAAAAGTTGCAATATTTGCGCTCACCTACAACTTTGTAATTCAGTTCTCTGCTGTAACGTAATGCAAATGACCCCGGATGCTGCTTTCAGGATCACTGAAAATTTCTTCATTGCCATCGTCATATCTGACTTGCACTACAACATACAGAATTGACGTAGGATCATTCTTTGCTTCGAGACCCGACTTTTGCTTCACCTTCTATAATGGTAAAATCTTAGTTTGAGGAGGCGAATAAGTTATTAACTTAGAACTAGGATCAGCGAATTTAAAAATGAGCATCTTTCGTTAAGTTGCGCAAGAAGGTATAGTTTCGCTACTCGGTTTTGTGCTAGATGTTCAAAAAGGTACAAAGTAGTGCGAGAAAACGAGAGGCGTTACAGGTGGAAGTACCAATAATGCGTACTGCCAATCTCACCAAAATGGAGCACGGATAAATTGGCATTGTTGAAAAATAACCACTGCACAGTTTTTTTTTTATTTAATTTATTTGAACATTAACCCCTCGACTCCTAGCCGTGTACCTGGATAGGCCACTTGTTTCAGTTACAAGAATCAATCGTACGTCCTAAATGGCACACAGTCAAAGGCCTTGACAATTGCTTTGGTCAATTTGCTCGGGTTGCCAAGGAAGCCTTACAAAGTATGCATTTTGAGTTGGCCTTTGTTTCTTCCATTCATCTCCCAACATGTACGTGATAGCGGTTAAGTAATCTGAAGCAAATATACGCTTGTACAGATGATCAGATTCAATTTAGTACATACCTTACTGCACGTTTTGAAAGAAAGAAAGAAAGAAGGTTAAAGACAGTAACAAACCCGGGATCTAGAACAAAGAAACATTCAAATACGGTGGGATACAAAATATATCCGACAGCTGAAGGCGGCTGGTAGTTTCTCACCCTGACCAGCTAGTTTGCCAGAAACTCTGAAAAGGTTCTTTCCAGTTGCCCAATAACATCAGGGTCTTCACGCATCTACACTGAGCTCTTCCCCAATCAATCCATTCCACAGCGAAAAAGGCAAGATAATTTTACAACCTACACCACATTCAGCATGTATGAGGATGACGCGACTTTCAGCATGTAGCGTATATAAATACTATTACGATTGTACTTGCTTCTTCTTGCCGGAGAAAATAGATTCTGTAGCTACAAACTGGTCATTTCTTATGAACTGGTACAAGCGGGAAATACTTTGGTGGCTTCCGAAACACTAGCCGACTCGCCACACGCCTTTCTGCACACGTCATGCTGGCTGTCCCATCAAAAAAAGAAAACCCAGTGCCTTTTCCCACAAAACGGCACCTCTTTCTTTGCTCTGGTATCTTTAAATCAGTCAAATAAAGGAGGTTCCACGTCTTCATATTGTGCTCGACGCATACGCTTGCACGTCCTTCGTAAGCTTTTAAAATCTTGTCCTTTCGAATTGCACTTACGTGCTGCTTGAAATTCTAAATTCTTTAGCTAAGTCTTCTTTCTTCTTTGCTTTTTTTAACGGCTTTTATGTCTGCAATATTTTCTTAACACTTTCTTTTGCCCGACATAGTACCAATGTAGGCCGCGACACTTCCTGCCAGACATGAGTCATGCGGTCCGAAACGATTAATGCTAAACATGTTGCCACTCATAAGAGTTTCTAACCAACAGCCACCACGGCTACCATATCCTTAATTATTATAACCTTTAAAGGCATAACCACCTTCACCAATGCCATGGCCGTCTTTAATTACACTCCGCGGCAGTCCCGTAGCCACAAGCCACAATTTTTTTTTTTAATACTGAAAAATCGGTCGACTCAGCATTTCTACTTTGGTTCAAGTTCATGACTTATACTCACAATTTGATCACGTAAAACCAAAAGTCGAAGATCTTCAAAGGTTTTCCCTCGAAACTTGCGAATTTTCGACAACCTTTACTGGTTGTCTTCATCAGGCAGATAAGCCACCGGCACCCACACTCACAATCCTTCCAAACCCAACGAACTTCCAAATTCAAAACTCCCTGCTGTTTACATCACAGTAGGCCTCGAGTCAGAATTCCAGGCTGGTGTTGGCACTGCTCAAAGTCGATGTTTCTTCATCTGTTTCTTCCTCCGTAGTTGGTGGTGCGGGGAGGAATTTCTTCGAGCTTGCTTCCAGTCTAATTTTGAATTGAGGTGTCACCATGTTACAAATCGTTTTATAAGCTGGTTCTTGTGTGGTCAGTAGTTTTATTGACATGCTTCTACACTGCTGAATGGCCATTGATTCTAAGGCACGGAGGTGTGCCCCTTTGCTGGAATCCGACTTGAGCAAGATTTTAGTCTTCTCCCAGTCAATCTGGTGTTTAGATTTCTTGCAATGCATGGCCACTGCATTACTTTTGTCTTCTTCAAGGGTGGCTTTCCAGTGCTCGTTAACTCTAACGCAAATTCGACGTTTTGTCTCTCCAATGTACCCACTTGGGCACCCCCCACATGGGATCCAATAGACTACCCTGGTGGTATTGGGTAGTCTTTCAACATCGAAGTCTGCGTCGTCTTCCACCCCTCCTCTCGTGCTTTCCTGTTTTGGTTGCCGATCTTCATCTTCATTCGTTTCTCGGGCTCTTACCGTCCTCGACCTGGTCTGGTACTAGTGTTGGTGGTGTTGTCTCGCATCTTCCGCCTCTTCCTGCTCTCCAGTGTTATTGGCCCAAAGTTCGCCAGTGGTAGAGTTTGGCTTTTCCTTTTCTTCTTGCATCAAAATCTTACGCCCAAGCATTTCACTGATATTTTTGGGATTGCGGAAAAAACAGGTTATCCCTACTTTGGCCAGGGCTATTTTAACCCCTTCCCCTCCCTTCGGAAAATAAGAAACAACCTCAACCGGACTCTCATTGGGTGGTTCTTTCGACTTCATTTGGCGCAAGGGGTCTTTCCAGGTCTTGGCTTTCTGAATAGCTTCATTCACGGCTCTAGCAGGGTACCCAAGAGCTAAATACTTTTCCTTCGCTCTTTCAAACCACCCACTGCCTTCCATCACTTTCATCAGTTCATCACTTTCCATCACTTTCATCGGCTCCGTATCCTCCTCATTTCGCCATTCATGATCGCCAACTGGGATTTGGGGTGCCCTGATGAAAACTCAATTCCCCGGTCCGTTTGAGTTGGTTTTACGTACAGTTCCCAGCATAGCTTGCCCTTCTTCCCTCTGCTTACCACCGTGTCAAGGAAGGGCAGCCTGCCACTCTCTTCGTTTTCTGATGTAAAGCCAAGATCATCAGTCCAAGAGTTGAGTGTCTTCTCAACTTCTTCTAAATCTTCCTCCTTCCTGGCAGTGAAGGTGTCGTCCACAAATCTTGCCCAGATCTTGATGGATGGATGCTTGCGAACAACTTCTTCGTCGAGCCTTGAAGGACAATCTCCACAATCCTAGGTGATGAGGAATACCCCATTGGAGTGCCGGAAACTTGCCAGTAGGTGACCCCTTGGAACTGGACATAGATGTTTGCAAGCAATGCGTTTAGTAGTCGCCGGTCAAGCTGGACTTCCTTCTCCTTGATCTTTTGTCGCCGTGCTGCCTCATCAAATTTTTGCATGATGAGGCGGTGTGACAGGCTTGGGAACAAGGCCGTAATGTCGAATGATCTAAGGACATCCTCCTCTTCCAACTTCACCCCTTCCAGCCTTCTGAGAAAATCGGTAGTGTCCCGCAGCCCATGTTGACCCCAGACATACTTCTGCAGCCTCGGCGCAAGGAACCTGTCGATCGGTTAGGCTGGGCAGGGAATCGGAATTGGGCTGGGCAGGGAATCGGATTCCCTGGCTTGTGTATTTTCACTTGGCCAAACACACTAGGTAATTTTGCTTCAGCACATGGACGGAGGTGCTTCGCAACATCCTCAGTGAGCAGTTTTTCTTTAACCAGCTTCTTTAGGTGTCCTTCGATGCATGAATGGAGCGTGTGCCCAAGGTCAAATTCTAACTGGTGGTACATTTTGCGGTCTTGTAGCCCTTCTTCCAGCCTTTGGATGGACTCTTCACGGTCTAAAACAGTTAGGTTAGATTTATCCGCCCGCGTGACAAAAATGGACTGGTCTTTTTTTAGCCAATTGAGTGCCTGCATTTGTTGCTTCGAAACGTTACTCTTCCCTACGCTTATCCAATCCCATCACACTTTTTTGCAGGTCACGCACAACGTTGTGGTCCATTTGGTACCTCCCAATCAAAACTTGCACATCGGCTACAAAATTCGCCATCCGATCTGGCTTTGGGTCTTGCCATTCAGGAATAAATTTCTGATCACGTTGTTGAACTTTGATCTCTTCAGGATCTCTTTGATCTCTTTCAGGAAGTTTCGAGGGGAAAACTTTTGAAGAGCTTCGACTTTTGGTTTTGCGTGATCAAACTGTGAGTATAAGTCACAAGCCACAACTCTCGGCCTCGTGAAAAGTCCGACTTGTCACAACACCAATTTTCCATAGCACACAATTATCATTACGAGACTGACCGAAATCTACTGTCTTTTTAAATGCCAACTGCATTTCCTCTAGCAAAAGTCTAGGGAAAGAGGAAATCGCCTTGGCTAAATTTCCCAAGGAATATTCACCGACTCTGGGCACACACCAACATTAGGCCTAATTTCGCCGCCATCTTTTCTCGACCTGCTAAGCCTACTTACAGTGTAGTTCTGTTTGGATTCAACCATCTTCGAGTTTGTCATCTCCTCCGTAGAGCGACAATCCAACCGGACCGTCGTATGCTGTTGGGCCTCATCTTCTTTCGGCATTTCTCATTTCACTAAATAGCAACAATTTTTCACACGACCCAGCACGTGCCGTGGCAAAAGAAACGGTAGTGGATACACGCGAGGTAGAGAGGGAGGAAGCAACTGGAAGTGACGTTTAAGTTTTTTCATAAATTAAGGTATGTATAATTGTACGCAATGCGATAAGCAAATAATGTTCCGTATGCAAGGAAGTGTCCAATATACAAGACAGCTGGAGGGTTCTGCGAAGTAGAACAGACTGTTACAGTGCTCGGGGTGAATCAAAAGTGGAAATGCCATCAGCACACATAACGGATAGAACATTTATGCAGAAGTTGAAGTTGGCACAGCATGTCAGTATAATAATCCCCATTCGTAGCACAGGTAAGTAGGTGACACCAAGGAGAAAAAGTGATGAATAAAACCAATAAGTTACAAATCTTCAGTTTTACAAAAGTGAACTTTATATAAGTACAAAAAAATCAAACCACCTACAAGACACTAGCTGCAGAAATACAGTTAAAACAATTATAACGATGACAAAAAAATGCCCTTTTGCATACCAGATGTGTTTTAAGAGAAATAAAGATTTTAATGTAAAATTACACTTTAAAATAAATAGTTTTCTTGGTTCCAACACAAGAAACGATCCCTAAGCAACACTGTACGTCATATGAACTTGACTAATTCTTCGTCCAAATACAACACAATTCGTCTGGAATAAAAGGAGAAATTTAAGCATCTTACTAATCGCAACTTCATAAAATCTATTTACAACAATGAGCTTGAATTTTGCTACACAAATTTCAGTGCCGCAACATCAATTCTAATTGACGAGCTACATACTTTGGGGGTCTTACATCCCAATTAGTTTTCACAGCCGAAGTTTTGTGACAGGGACAGCAGTTGATTATAACTTGTTAAATAAAATTTGTTTATGGTTAATATTTTTCTTTTTTTAGGGTCAATATCACTTTTGCCAACAATCATAATGCACAGTATGCTTGACCATCACATGAAGGGCACCTGCGCACACGGCGGCCAAGCTGCCCGGCCAGGTCGCTGTGGCCAACGAAAATGCTTACGGTATAGGTAGCAACGCACACTTGGCCACCACGGCCAGACAGTCGCCACGGCCACTGGGATCCCAGGCGGCGTGCAGGTGGCCACAGGGCGACCATATTTATTCCGTGTTCATTTTTCACCACGTGATCGAGAATTATCAATGAAAAACGGCCGTGTGGCACGTAACCATGTTTTTTGGCCGCGCGACCAGGCTGTTCAGTACGTAGGTGACCTAAGGAACGTTAAGGAACAGCCCAGACCTTTTCAATGATTAAACAACTGCCCGTACACGTCCGGTTTGGACCGGACATGTGATGCAAGTCTTACACCAACAATTAACATTTCGATAACTTAGACGTAGTACAAACTGAAGAAAGCTTTTGTCAGTATTAGGAATGTTGGAGGGAAAGTTCAATTATTGAGTAGTTTCCCCCTTCCGAAAGTGGATAAGACACTTTTGTCAGCGTTAAAATGACCTAAGTCAGTTTTTAACTAAGTAAAACATTTGATCACCTTTACGTAGAAACACTCAACCGATAGTTTAGAAACATTCAGATATTTAATTTAACTGGAGGGAGAGAGGGTTATTCTACTGACGTTATCTTCTACAATATGGTATCCGTGCGGTTCGCAAATAAAACAGCATTCAACCAGAATCCAACAATTACTGTAGATCACCGAGTATGCCAACGCCAGTCAGGACGTTCATGTCCACATTTTTTTTTATTTCGCGAATTTGCACAGGCACATGTTAACACCCCTTTCCCTTTCCCATTTGTTCTTTAAGTCAATCTTGCACTGACTCTGCACTTGCACCGAACCTGTCAAGTCATTTTACCCGTATTCGACTTGTAAATTCCTCGAATACAACGTGGTGTTGAGTGGGGTTTTACTTCATTGATTTTCTCCACATTTTTTAAAGAATTATGTTATTGCCCTTCAACCAGAAAGCCATAAACCGATGTTAAAGGCCAAGACATGTAAACTCGGCGATGTACGGTAGACGCTTTTTTTATTTTTACTTGCCACGTATGCATCACAAGGTAAAGCACACCTACCCAAGGAAAAAAAAAACCTAACAAATCCTATCTATAACATTAAACAACATTTTATATACAACGGCCCAATTTACAGGGTGGTCCACAAAAAACTGACAACCCAAGATTTTTTAAGTCCAACTTTTCTAGTTAGCACCCCTCAGAACCAGGAGACAACAGAAATTTCCCGTTTCATTAGATTTGATTTGTCCTACCCTGGTTCCGAGGGGTGCTAATTAGGAAAGTTGGAATTAGAAAACGTTGGGTTGTCAGTTTTTTGTGGCCCAACCTGTATAATGGTTATACATTTTTATACCGATATTAACCATTTTCTGTGAATGCTAACAGGTATTAACAGCGGTGACTACCGATTCTGGTATCAGCTGCTAGTTGCGACAAATCAGTATTGGTTAAAAATTCTAACAGTGGTATCCAATTGAGGCGCCAGGCATCATACAACACTTAAAATAGGATACTTCCAAACTTCATCACTTTAAGACAAGTACGCAAGTACGCTATGGGGAATTTTCGTGCGACACGACTATGATTATATTCGTAATAATTCGGCCATAGTTAAAGAGCCCCAAGTTCCCGCTCTTACCTTTCTTACCTTATTATTATTATTAACAGTAGCTGATCAATGCATGGCGTGGAAGTGTCCTCTCTTAAATGGAAAACTAATCCTACTGAACTCCAGTAGGATTAGTAGTTTTCAATTTAATGAGTTTTGGTTGTATTTTATTTTTGGAATGCTTTTGGTTCAATTTGCTTCTTTCCTTGAAAATTATTTTTTAGCACTGTTACTTCTAATTCTAAGCACGAAAAAATAAACATCTTATAAATTGACATCACAGTAGTTTTACTTTGGTTTTAGGGGAAATATTTACAAAAAAGGATACGCAAAACCAAAATGTTTGTCACAGTCAATTACAGGTGAATTTTCGGTAGCCAATTTTCTGCTACTTCTTCAGGCCAAGCCTAGAGTTCTGCACGCAACAGAGTTGATGTTTGTTGTTGCTGTTGCGTGCAGAACTCTAAGCTTGGCCTGAAGTAGAAAGCAGAAAATTGGCCACAGAAAATTCACCTGTAATTGACTGTACAAACTTTTTGGTTTTGTGCATCCATTTTGTGAACATAATAAATAAACAGTCATAAAGATCTCAAGGTGCACACAAATACCAACTGGATAAACTGTTCAATATTACGCAATTCTTATCTACACTGAAGTGAAAATAAAATGGCTTTTCGTTCCAAATTGAGGGTAAAAATCCTTTACTAAAAAACTGGGTCACACACACGTTTTATTAAAGGTAGTGTTTCATTCGGCCATATTGTAGCTCTATTCTGTCCTTCAGAACATTTTGAATTGGGTTGTTTTGACAGTACACAAAACTTGCAGGAGCGAAACGAATAGTTTCAGCAAGCAAAATAGCAAAAATTTCTGCTTGTTTGGGGTTCCATTTTACTGAATGGTAGACACCCAGGC
>JAHWFP010212266.1:0-26922 GCA_023313725.1 Lithobius niger | reverse complement strand
AGAAGGTGAGTGGCAAGAGGGCCAGGAAGAGGAAGCGGTGCCGGAGTCTACGGACAAGGACGACCCGTTTGAAGAGGGCCCAGGCTTCATACATAGGAAGACCATTGCGGGATATGTGTTTGAACATCTTAAGGAAACAAGGTTTGGGAAAGCGGCAGCACCTACAGAAGACGATCCCAACGACCCCCCCCCCCCCCCATGGATACACTAGCAAACTCCGGAAGAAAAAGGATGCAGCCACTGCACCTTCCACAATCAACAGTTGCTTTTCGGCAGTTGCTTAACAACGAGTCTCTAACATGGCAGGATGACATACCTATTTCGCTATCAAGACCACTACCGGCTCACGACCCGAAGAAAACAAAGATGTTCTTTCAGTCAACGGGAAAGGGTGCACCGTCAAAAAAGTGGTACAGAACATTCCGGGAAGCGGAGTATGTCACAGAAAAAGCCGAGCTGGAGATGGTCTCGGTCCTGAAGACGCCGGCCTTCATACGTACACCGTTACACCAACACGATGAGGATGAGGTGATCCTTCGCAGCGGCCTCCGCGCCAATTCGTACGCTGAACTTGTGTATTCAGCGTCCACAGCGGCAATCAAGACTCTAGTGCGGAACAAACCCGGAACTTCAGGAAGAAGAGACCGTTCAAGAGTGCCTACACCATATGAAGAGAGCCTCCTCTTTTAAGAAGGACAGCCTTAATTGGTTCGCGAGACTGCTGCTAAACTCGGTGTTTCGGAAACGGGACGCTCTCCTGGAGTCAGCAGCACACATCCCCACGGACGTAGCAGGACAATTGCTTCTTTTACCCATTCATGCTTCGTCCGAAATCTTCGACGGGAAGTTGCTTGAATTAGCACCTGAGCTTAAGGAAAAGACTAAGCCTCCAGCCTCGACGGCGAGTTACTTAGTACCACACAGAGGTAGACGACCGTTCGGCAGATCCTCCAGCGGTTTCAGAGGCCAGGGAATAGTACCCGAGAGGCAAGAGGTGCGCAACGCAACGTTTCACAAGGGGACAGGCATAACGACACGTCACTCTTTCGTGGATCAGCCCCTCCCCAGGGCAGAAGAGGAAATGCACGGTTCCCAAGGGGAAGGAGTTCCTTCAGAAGGGGAAGATCCAGCCGTCAGTGACCATCACCGGACAAACCTTGACCCAGTACATCGACATGTGGGGAGAAGGTACCTGGAGGAGTGAAGAGTATCACGGATGACCAGTTCGTGTTAGAGACGATTCAGCACGGGTACTACCCTCCATTTTCCTCCCGACTGGCACTCGCACACGAGCCACCAGCATGGACCGGAGGAGACCGAGAGGACAGAGAGCTGGAAGAAGAGGTGCTCACCTTAGTAGCGAAAAGAGCATTGATAATTTCACCGCCGGGTTCTAAAGGCTTCTGGAGCCCGGCAATGGTGATTCCGAAGAAAGGCGGCGGAAAACGATTGATCTTCAATCTACGCAAGCTGAACTCTCACATAGTGAAAGAACATTTCAAAATGGAAACCATCAGCACTATCAGAGAAGCAATCCAGCTGGAAGAATATACAGCATCTATAGACCTCGAGGATGCGTACCTACATGTCCCGCTCCACAAAGGGGGTCAACATCTTTTTCAGCGGGTAGCAGGGGGGTATCATACCAGTTTACGACACTACCATTCGGACACTGCAAGGCACCTCAGGTATTCACGCGAATTTTGAAGCCAGTGGTGGCAGATCTACACAGGAAGAACATTCGGGCTCACCCGACTCAAAGCGGAGTTCGATACGAGGGTGGGATTAGTACGCCCGTCCGGAACGGATCGAGAGCACAAGAGCAGCGATGAGGGTGCTCCCTCAGAGAACTCGTGTAACGGCACGGTAATTGTCATCGGCCGTAGGGATTACAGATTCCAACACGAGGTTGGTTCCTCTTGGCCAGTGGAAAGTGAAGCCCCCTCCTCTGGTTTAGGAAGAACTAGTGGTTCCCACGCTTCAGTTGGAGGGATTGGATAAGCCTAGAACACTTCCCAAGGGAATGCACCGAATGGTGGCTTGCACCAGGGTCTCTAGAACAAGGAGTTCTGATGAGGGAGCCAGTCCCAGAATTACTTCTGTTTTTGGACGCGTCTGCGACAGGATGGGGAGCTCACATAGAAGGAGCACACCTAGCAGGGACATGGACAGAGCTAGAAAAAGACCTCCACATCAATTTGAGGGAACTGAGAGCGGTTCGTTATGCCTTTCTAGAGTGGAAGGATCTGGTCGCCAATCGAGTCATCGGGGTAATGGCAGACAATTCGACTGCTGTGGCCTATGTGTGCAAAGGAGGGGGCACGCACTCGAGGGCGTTGATGGAAGAGACATCACGACTGATGATCTTCTGCGAGTAGAACAGGACAACCGTGATACCAAGACATATTGCTGGAAAACTGAATGTTTGGGCGGACAAGCTGTCAAGGGCCAAGACTTTCCCGACCACGGAATGGATGTTGGACAGGAAGGTTTTCGTATCACTGTTTGAGAAGTGGGGAAGACCATGGATAGATCTGTTTGCAACACAGTTCAACAACAAACTACAGACGTAGGCATCCCCCTTTCCGGATTCCCAAGCCTGGGCAACGGATGCCTTTTCCATTCCGTGGGAGGGAATGTTTGCGTACTTTCCCACCAATTTCAATTCTACAGACGGTGATCAACAAGATCAGGGAGTCCAAAGGAAATTTCATTCTAGTGGCACCATTATAGCCTGCGGCGTCGTGGTTTTCCGACATCCAGGCACTCAAGAGAGAGGAACCAGTCCCGTTACCAACCACGGAGAATTTGCTGTTGCAACACAAGGGCAGGACCCTCCACAAAAATCCTGGGATTCTACATCTTCACGGGTGGATACTTTAAAGAGTAATCTGCAGAAAAAGGGATGCTCTGTGAAAGTGGCGGAGAGGGTTATAGGGAAGGGATCAACAGGACAGAATTATGAGTGCAAGTGGAGAAAGTGGTTCGGATGGTGCACTGACCGGACGAGTGGTTCCCACGCCTCAGTTGGAGGGATTGGATAAGCCTAGAACCCATCGGAGTTCGAGCTGGCGGATTTACTGGAAGAATTATTCAACAAGGGATTATCACCGATAGCGGTGAAGGGCTTCATGTCGGCGGTAAAATCGGTATTATCCTGCACTGGACGCAAAGAGGTTGTTGAAAGTCAACTGTTGAAAGTAATGCTTGGTCAAAACCAAGCGAAACCGAGGACTAAAATAGAACTTACCATTGGTTCTCAAGAGTCTGTCGGGCCCACCCTACGAACCACTCAGGAAGGCTTTGATGATTCATCTCACACAGAAGACGGTTTTTCTAGTGGCCTTGGCATCAGTGGCGAGGCAGAGCGAAGTGGCAGCATTTTCTAAGAAGCGCAACCATTTTTGCTTCGCACGGAATTGGACACAAGTTTCGCTGTCGTTCCCGGCTCATTTCACAGCAAAGAATTCGAGACCGGACGTAGCCCCAAAGCCGGTTACGATTCAGACATTGAGACCCTTAGTTCACACAGGAGACGAGAAGCTGCAATGTGCTATTTGAGCGCTCCGGCACTACTTAGTCAGAACAGAAGACTAGTCGTTGGGAGAGGAGGGGGGAGCAACACCACTATTTTTGCAGGGGAACGAAACACAGAATAGAGCAGTCAAGAAAGCGGTAACTCCCTTCACGTTGGGTAAATGGATCTGTGCAGTAATACGAAGAGCGTATGAATTGAGAGTGAACTGTGCGGATATGCCTAAAGACATCAGGGCACATTAGTTATAAGTGATGGCGGCGTCCTGGGCGTATGGCTGCGGGACACCTCTGGAAAAAGTGGTGGCAGCGTGTGCGTGGAATAACCGTGATACATTTGTGAGCCACTATCTGAGAGACATGAGCGGAGAGAATGGTGCAAGAGTGATCAGAGAGCACGTAGTGGCGGGACAGAGGTTCAACCACTGACGAGGATTCTAAAGTAAAATAAGAAGTGACAGCTTCACACAGGTGAAATTAACACACCGGGGAAATGTTTTCACACACATGAAAAGCAAGGGCACAAAAGGAGCAAGGCAACCCAGTGCATGCAAGGTAAACGTCACTCTGGGAAAGGCAGACACACACTGGTGAAAGCCGACAAAATGGTGAGAAACGTCACACAAGTGAAAGCCAGTACAAAGTGACAGTGAGCCCAGAGGTGCCAGCTGGCACAATGAGTGAATAAGGAACTGTGGAAAGACAGGAAGGAAAGGGGCAGGCAGACACACGGTGAAAGGTGGGTAGTGATGGTATCCTTATTTCCTTCCAGTGAATAATCCATAACTGTATTTATTATAAGTGTTTTCAGGATTAAGAGTACATTGAAAGCATGCTTAGGTAACTAATAGAAATGTGGTTCAGCGTCCCCCTGCCAGGGTAACAAAGTTAGCATGAATTACTGAAGGTCAGTATTTTGCAAATAGTAAAAAAACGAAAATTTTAACACAGTTTAAAATTAGTTTTTACTATCTTAAAATACTCACCTTCAGTAACGTAAACCCACCCACCACCCCGCAATCGCTGAACAGAAAGGATCAATAAGCGAATGTGAGGATTTGCCAAGATGGCGGCCGCATCTGTGTATTGACACAGTGGCGCGCCTGGCGGGCAGAGGAAAAAACTCACGGAAGCGACAAAAAAAAATAGGTATTATTTTTGTTTTTTGGGCAATGAAAGGCCAAAATGAGCGATTTTAGCATGAATTACTGGAGGTGAGTATTTTAGGATAGTAAAAACTAATTTTAAGCTGTGTTAAAATTTTCGTATTTTATCAATCCCATGGGAATTCAAAACCAAGGGCAATGTTAGTCACGAACAAACTTGCATTTATAACTAGTTGCAGATGTCTATAAATTTGTGGAGGTTGTTTTTCTTGTCCCTGTGTATGGTATTATATTTTCATTAGCATTGATTGCCTGATGGGTTATCTTTTGAACAACGATCATTGTAGCCATACAGTTAATAGATGTTGAACATGTTAATCTATAATTGCTGAATTTGAAATAATCATGTTCAGCGCAACACAGGAAAATGTTACTCAAATTCAAAATCTGATGGAAAACAAGTTGTTTCTGCAAATTTTCGATAAGCATACAGTTCAAAACGACGTCATTTGTCTTCTTCAGGCGTCCTAACTTCGGTGAGATTGGTTTGTCGTTACATCTGGTTGCGTTCGTTGCGTTTGAAACTTGCGCCGGCAGCCACCGATCTGTAAAGCCAGACTGGGAGTAGAACAGCTCTCCATTGTCTTGGAGCAGAGAAGAAAAGCACGAGAGGATCAGATTGATGATGGTAGAGCAAGATGGAGGCTGGATATTCATAAGGGATGGGGGGTTTCACTACTATCCGAAAATACTTCCCTTTAATTTCTACTAAACATCGTTTATATTTATGCTCCATGTTCAAGAGGACTTGAAATCTCACTTTAGGCAGCTTCATTAGCTCACCACCAGCGGCGTGTATGGTCACTATCCGGCATGTATCGCCACCCATCCTCAGATCTTTGAAACTGCGCTATCTTATACTATGAAAACTTGTGCTTGTACTGAAATACTCCAGGTAATAGATATCCATTGTGTTGTAAGTGTAGGAGTTGCTATTTCGTTAATAATTAGTGAAAAATTTGTTTCCGTCATCCTTCTAATAACATGGCGTAAAAGACTAATATCAGGTCTCTACATCCCGTTAAACTCAAGTACTGTTTCTTTTGGCTCGGTCTGTAGTCCTAAAGACAATTCTCTGATGTCTGCTACTCTCCCAGTGAACCCTAATGACTTTTTATTGAACGTTTCTTATCTATTCTGGTCATGGGCCATCAGTTATTGCCTGGTCTCGCGTTAACAACCCATAGTACCCCCTTCTGTTTCTGCTCCATCCCCGCGAGATAGACCATCAGGTTGCAAACATTTGATTTCACCGCGGTGCATTGACCAGGCAAGGAACACGTAGTGGACGCTCTATCTCCGATTCCTGCCCCAGACGCCTCGGACACAGACGAAGTACCACCATATGAAGAAGGTGTCGGGAGCAAACGATTCACTTAGCCAGGATCAAAGAAGCATTCCTGGAACAAGCAACATAACATTGTAGTACCAGATTCTCTACATCAGAACCCAGCCAGAAGTTAACATATGTGACAAAGAGGCAGCTAAAGGTAGCGCAAGATGCTGACTCCCTGGCCAGTAGGGTCTCAAGGTCTCTGTCATTCCCGGAAATTGTAGGGAAAGAGGAGACATACAAGTAGGTGAACAAGATTTGCAGATTCCTACACCTTCGACGGCGACTGGACTCTCTACCACATCGGCCCGCTGGCACCAGCCGAGGCCACCCGGAGAGTGCATGGAGAATCTATGTTCCTAAGAAATTGCGATACACGTGCCTCAAGGACTGATCACAGGCAGGGATGCCACCTAGGAGTTAAAAAAAAAAAAAAAAAAAAACGATGCAGAGATTGAGAGCAGTAGCCCACTGGCATTTTCGGATTTTTGTTCCTGCTATGCATGCCAAATTTCGAAGACCTCCCAGCAACAACGCATTGGAGGCATGCAACCCGTTATTCCGAAAGAACTGTTCAACATGTTAGGGGGCGACATCGTCGGTCCACTGCCAGAAAGGACCCATCGCCACAAATACATCACGATGGTCATGGATTCCTTCACGAAGTTCGTATGGCGAATTTCTACTGAGGTGGCAACAGCCAAAACTGTGGCAAGGTAGTTGAGAGATAAAATCAAAATCCTAGGCATGCATGGACCTCTAGTGGTCTCCATTTCTGATAATGGAGCAACTTACAACTCGAAGGCGTTTACCCTTCTAGACCTAACAGCAGTGAAGCACCACCGCACAGCTACCACCCACAATCAAATGTTACGGAGCGAGCACACAGAACTATGATTGCTGCACCCATGCATTCCTCCAAGATCATGAAACGACGTGGGGGTGCTACTGCCACTGCTTTCGTATGCAATCAACACTTTACCGCACATAAGCACAAGGCAAGACTCTTACTACCTGATGTACAACAGGGTTTTCAGAACTGTGCTTTAAGTCATCAGCTTGCCGAACACCTCGACGTCCAGAACACCTCAGGAACACACAGAAGCTATGAGAAAAGATATGGAAAAGGCATATGACCTTGTATCAGCGCATCTAGCGAAAGCTGCAAGAGCTGAAAAGATCTCTTATGATCAAAAACATTGCAAGATGGCTTTCAGAGTGTTAAAGTTAATGTAGATTCGCAACCACATCTATTCCAATGTTTCCTGTTTCCATCCAGGAAGCCTAGATGAGAAGACCATCAATGCCAGGGAAATGGAGCCTAACTGGGATCTGGTTACAATGGTCCAGAAATGACCCCAACCATGTACATCCCCTGGAAGAGGTGTTCAGGAGACGATGTGTTCCCCACTTCCAGACAACCAGTACGACGTAGAAGCCTCCGACGAAGAACACGGCACTGGCTCATCCACCTCAGATCCGGACTGGAAGGAGCAGGATGACCCACAAGACTTAGGATTCAGATAGAGCCAGCGAACAATCTGCGAGTCACACCAGATATAGCAGGACCTGGAGAGAACCAGTGGTTCTGAAAGACTACATCCAGTTCCTAGTAGAATTGCGGTTTTGAGGACTCGAAAATGAGGACTGGCACAGTCGAATCACAGGTCAGTAAGACGAAAACCTGCGTGATCGCGGTTGGAGTAGGGAGGGCATGGGAGAAACAGGAGTCGTCGCTAACACCAAAGAGTACTAAGGAGAGTCAAGGTATTGACTCCGGCATGGTAAGCACGACAATTGAACACAGAATTGAGGAGACTACAGTTGGACAGCCACACAACGACAGGAACATGAGAGGAAATGGAATTAAAAATTGAGACATGTCACGGCGTTCAGTGCAACTCTTCCGGAATTGGGGCCCCTGACATGATGACGACTCGCTACTGGGTGGACTTGTTGGCTGGAAGCTGACGACTCACAGCAGTGAGCAACAACACGCACTTCAATCATCATTCTTCACCGGAAAGTCAATGAGTCCCAATGCAGAAAATCGCAGAAGCAAGAACTGTGCAGTGAAAAACCTCGTACTTTGGACTAAGCCATTATTTCGGGATGCTCCCTGCTCTCAAAGTGACTAAGATGCATCTTCGGGGCGCAACTTCCTCTTGTGTGTGTTGTGGATTAAGTCGTACCGTCGTTAATAAAATCTTCACCACTAATTTCGCTCATTTTCAAAAAGAAGACCCTCCTTAGTCTTGCAAATTTTCGACAAGACTAAGGAGGGTCTTCTTTTTGAAAATGAGCGAAATTAGTGGTGAAGATTTTATTAACGATCGTTGTGAGTTTCAAAGTTGTGCCAATAACGTATTTGTTAGTCGTACCTTCGAGACACATTTTTTCCCCATGGAACAGTAGCGCCTTCAGGATACAATCGTTGGTGTGGTTTCGTGCTATACATTATGAAGAGGTGCAAGCGGTGCATGAAAAGCATGTGACATTTAAGGCGAATACAATCGCAAGGAAAGCTCGCAAGCTTTTAAGTCTTTTGCGTGTTGTACGCATTTGTTATGGCTGAATTGGAATGGGTGAAATTTTGTTTCTTTCAATTGTTATTGTAATGAGTCATTGTATGCTGCGTTCACCTTGAAGCCAAGGATGTCAACCATTCGTGGAGAGAGGGACGCGTGTGCGAGTGTCGAGCTCACCAAGCTCGTACTTCCCACTCAGCTGGCCTCCTCTGCGTCCAAGCAACACACATGCGCCATGGTGGCGCAGTGATCAGAACTGAGAGTAGAGAGAACGACCATCATGGCTGCTCTAGCCTGTACCATATCTTGTCTTAACGACCTTAGTAAAGAATTTGATGAACCGACCTGAACCTGATCTCGTTCTTTGAGTAGGGAGGGATGGTCAAGGACTAGCCACCCTGTCTCTGGCAGTGACATTGTTTTGTTTGTTGGAAATTTGCGGAATCATGTTTTTCATCTTATTTTGAATTTGCGTAAAATTTTCCATGTTACAATAAATTCTGACTTTCAAAGTATCAAACTACATGTGTTATTTGCTCAATTGAGTTCAGCATCTACAGTTAAATATTGTCTTCCATCAAAGGAATCGATGCCCACCACCCTCTCTACCAAAATTGCTGAAATTCCTGTCGAGGCCATTAATTTTGCCCATAACTGGAATCCCCTGACTTGTTCCCCTCCCCCATTAAAGTGACTAGCACAAAAACTTGTCACACCACGTGTCAATGTGCATCTGTTTGGGTTTTCTGTCAATAATCCTTCAAAGCTGTTATCAGAAATTACTTCCTGTGACTTTTAAGGATAAAAATACCCAAATTTGATCTCTTCCTTTAATCTCACAATTTCTGAATGATTCTTTCTGGCTTATTGGTAGGGGCTTAACAGTTCCTTCACTAACATTGTAAAGTAATGTTTCTCAAACATCTCATATTATCTGTTATACATGATTTCATAAAACATTACGTCAGTTTTTCGTTGTGTGCTAATATTTTCGACGACAATTTTCACAAGTGATGATTTCAAGTGTCCAAGGTGATCTGTCTTCATTACGCTCTCAGGGTTAATTTTTTTTCCAAATTAATATCAGGTTGCCGGTGTATGAAATTCAAATTCACTGATCGCTAAGAGAAGGCTCACTGGGAAGGTTGAGCTGGGAAGTTCTCCACTTTGTCCTGCATTGGTAAGGTTGGGTGGATGATATGATGGATGCGTATGATGGCCCCTGCAGGTTCATGAGGAGCAATCCCCTTTCTTTGAAGTGTTTCATTAAAATGGACTTGATCACCCTCTGGTGGTTTCTGGGGGCATTGGGAGTCCATTTCAATGATACACTTCGAAGAAAGGGAAGTGGCCCTTATGAACCTGCAGGGGTCATCGTACCCATCCATCCATTCTTACATCACCAGTTGAGCACGAAGTTGAAAACTCCCCAGCTCAATCCTCTCAGTGAGCTTTCTCATAGAGATTAGTGGTGCACAGCACGAAGTTTAAACTTTGCACACCGGCAACTTGATGTAAATTCAGACGAAAATCAATCACAGAGTGCCTGATGAAGATGGATGACATTGGACACTTATTCCATCATTTGTGTAAAGTGCCTGTAAAGAATATTAGCCACACAATGAAAAACTGTTGTAAAGCTTTTTGAATTCGCTTATTTTCTCCTCAATAACAAATTCGGTATCAAAGTCAAAATCTGTATGGTGTTTTAAATACCATACCGATTTTTACAGATAAGGGCAGTGGGTTCATCTTAAATTTCAATCTAAATCCTGCATTCATATCATTTCCGAACCATTCATCCGGTTAGTATTTTATTTTTTTTGTTTTGGCAACCTCTAGCTCCATTTGATCCGAGTTAGTAACATAACTGAAAGTACCTCTTAACAAAATTAGTCATAACTTAGAATTTTAAGTCAGCCTTATGATCTTTGTTCATTTATTTCTTGTCTTATTTCATTGCTCATCAGTGAAAGCTGAAGAAGAAGTAGTTGGTGAAGGTTTGTTGCTTACACTGCATGAATACCTTGCATATCACAAGCACGCATTTTGTTAACAGTGGATAACTTGCATGAAGCGAGCAATTAATGCGCATGGCAAATAAACAATTCATTTTATTTGCTTTAAATTGGGTGGCTCACAAAAAGTGCGCATCAGTTTGTAAATTTTTCTGTCAAAATTAAAAAAGAAAACTGGGAACAACTTTTCTAAATTCAAAATCCAATTCTGAGGCAAAAAAAATGGGTCTGAATCGTTAAAAATTGTTTTAAAAAGTTGTAATAACTTGAAACTTCTGTTCATGCAATAGTTACAACACAAAAGTAGTTTGACATCTGTCGCAGTAACTAATCAAACCTAAGTGGAGATTGCTAAGTTTTTTCTCTAAAAGTGTAGAAATTACTTAAAATTACCTTGGGCTCCCAAGATTTCAGACTCAAGAATTGGGTTTCGGATCCGAAAAATAGGTCCCTATTTTAATTTTTTTTCTTCCAAACTTGAGGGAAAAAAAAGTTTAGACGTACGTGTTTAATGAACCACTCTGTACTGTACGTGGATAATTGAATTATTCTGGCATGTCAGCAGTTCAACATAGTGATCATTATCATCATAGGTTGCTACATTTTTGTAAACTTCTGTCCAGTAGTGAAAAAGACCATTTATATTTTTGTTTAGCGAAAACCGCTAACTGGCGATTGCAATGGTATGTAAATGACATCTCAAACAAAATAAAAACACAATATCACAAAAGAGAAGACAGTAATAGCTCTTCTTACATTTTTGCGAAAATTTAAGATGTAGTGGCTATTTGATTTCCCTGGTGCACGGAACTTTCTCGAGAAGGTGAACAACGATTTTCACAGAAAATTTAAGAACTACTATTACTGTGTTCTCTTTTTATGGTATTGTGTTTTTATTTTGTTCAAGATGTATTTTGTAAAAAGGGCAGAAAAGTTAACAATGTTAAAAAAAAAACAGGGATTTAGGCTATACAAATTTAACATTTGATTTCCAGTTACCTTAAATTATCGCTGTACCTGTACCTGGTGAAAATTTTTTATCTGATTATCGGTACACCGTTCTAAAAATCCTATTTTGGCATTCCATTATACCATTTTAACCCGCTCGAAACAAGCTTTTTAATGGTGTAAATTTCAAGTCTCCTGCTCAAAGCAGTAACAAGTTATTTGGCAAAAACTACAAAAAAAAAATGAATACTGATGATATAACTTATTTGCATAATATTGTTTCTTACTATCTGCAAAATACTAACCTTCAGTATGTGCTAAAATCGCTTATTTTTCCATTTAATGCCCGAAATAAATTTAAAATAATACAATATTTAAATTAATGCTCGTACACTGTTCAAAACTCATTTTCGCGCACTTTCAAAATGAAGCTATCTCTAATACCTTACAAATTTTCGACAGAAATACTTCTGGCTTCTTCAGGCACACCTAAGATGTTGGCTTTTCGTCTACGGCATTACTGGTTTTTTTTAACTAAGCAAACAATTTTTTCAATATTTAAATTTTTTCAATATTTAAATTTTATTATTCGGTTAGTTTAGCAAATCACCCACTAGGAGCGCTGCGCTCGCATTCATTGTAATGTGAACATAGCAGACATTGTCATCATATGGCTTCGAGCACTGGTATAGTTAACAATGTGCCATTTGTTTCTATTATTACTCTGGCTGTCGCAGATCTTCGTCATGGATAACGATGCCCAAATTCACGATTTCCTGGGCTCTGGTCGTTTCCAGAGTGCACACAGAAAAACTTCAGGAGATTTTTATCCCTCCTGCCGAAACTGCAGTAAATGTAATTTTAAGGAAGAAATTTGTTAACTTTGTGCGCTTCACGACGATGCAGTGGTAAAAAAGTTTAGTTTACGTGGAAGGAATCGGATCAACGTTGAGCTCAACGTCGTCAAGGTCTAACTGCGTCGATTTTCCCTTATCTACAAAGGATAATAAAACTAAAACTAGCTTGGAAGTAGTCTTGGGAAAAAAATTAAAATGAGCGCTGATGTAACGGTACCAGAAGTTTTGAAGTAGTTAATAACGCTTAAGCCAACTAGCAAGTTTCAGACTTCTTCTGTACTGCGAATTTTCGGCAGGATTCACTATAGTTTTTCAACTAAGTCTTCCACCTTCCGAAAATTCGCACAGAAGAAGTCTGAAACTTGCTAGTTGTCATAAGCGTTATTAACTCTTTAAATTCGTAATTTAAGCCATGTCAAATGAGCTTGTCGGCATTCAGAATTACCAGAAGTTTCTTACTATCTGCAAAATACTAACCTTCAGTATGTGCTAAATCATTTCGATTTGCTCTTTTAATTGCCCGGAATTAATTAAAACTCCCATTTGACGTTTTAATCCTCATTACGATGAGTTTAACCTTTCCTCCGCTAGTAGCGCTGGCGTTGCGGCCTATATCATACTGATATAACGCTTGTTTGTTCACTTTCGTTTCGGGCACGCCTCTGGAAGGATGTGTGCTCTGTTTTGCATTATTTATTATGGCTTGTCGGTTGAAACATAGGGAGTGTAATTTCAACGACGTTCACTGCGAAATTTACGTGGAGAAAACCCAATCCGAAACGGAAGTTTCGCGAAGCTTATCGATGCAATTCTGTCTATTTTTTTCTAATACCGTCTGCTAAACCAGTCGATCGTCGTCTTAATGTTTTGATTTCAGACTTTTGGGCTCCAATTGTCTTCCTTTCTCAGATTTCGTTCAGCACAGTAGTAAAGGCTTTCTTAATCCTGTACCGATCTTTCCATAAGCATTCTTTGTTCTCTCCAACGGATTCTTCGCGGTCCGGAATGGAAACCCTCTTTCTCCCTGTAAGCTGCAAATTATTGTTTCGGCGGTGCGTAAAGCCATGAAAGTCGACATTAGGAGACATATTTTTCATGCTGGCCGGACTGTAATGGGTGAATGAATCTAAATGCAAGAAGCTTCACTTCTGTCTGCTGAAAAAAAACGAGCGTTCCCGCTCCGACCACGACAGTGCTGCCATCTGGTGACAAGGATGTTCACCATTCTTCCAACGCTAATACTGAGTATCTCGGTTCGACTGCATTCAATAACGAACCCAACTTTATGCTTCTGAAAACTGATGGTCCCTCAATCTCCCCCCCCCCCCCCCCCCTTCTCCCTACAAATCCCACTGGACAGGGAATTGAAATAGCGACATCAGCTCTCGGTGCACTACCCTTTTTTGTGTACATAACACCAAAATAATGGGCGACACACAATCCCATTGTGTGTTCGCTGATTAGGTCCTTCCACAAAGTTTTCCGATCACGGCAGGACAATGGAAAACGGTGGTAAATAAAATGACATAATAAATTATATGAATACACAAATATCACCTCCAAGAATGTTTCAACAACAGTCCACTTAAATTTTCGAGGAAGATAACACCGTTCCTCTTCTTCAGAAGTCCACACCACAGCAGAGAAAGTTCGTTCGATGTGCGCTTACTCCATGTAAAATGACACTTCTCCAATGGGTAAGTACCTCTTGTGTTGTCATAGAACTGGCGAAAAATTAAAGAGCACTGGGCAGAAATCACTCCTCCAGGCCACCAATGTGTCGCCGCTCCAGCTACGATGATCAGTACCCCCTCCCCCGTGTCCCGTCATTCTTCATTGTCATGGGTGAAGAATCCGACTCCTTGCTTTCATGAAGCTGGTGAAGCTACTAGCTAAGTGACATGGAAGAACTTGTTCTTCAGGGGAAATCATAGGGAATCCACCCATCTCGTCCATATCCTTCTCTTCTCCCTTTGGGAGAATCCGTTTCATTATGCCTTCCTTTAACTGCACTCTTGACTCCACATCGGCCATTCATTAAGTCATTTCTCGATCTGGAGATATGAAGGAAATCATCAATAAGGTCACATCTTCTTCTGATAGTAGCCTTTGAAAATTCAAGTCGTAGTCTGATAGTACCATTTTCTCAAGTCAGGATCAACTTTGGCCTCTGAAGGCCTGGAAATTACTCCTTATAGGCCCCTTCATTTGGCTGTGAACCAGCATTTATATACGATACAGTCATCCTCAGAGCTCTTGCTCCAGCAGCCAGATAGTGATCTGGCTGCAACATCCAGGAAAGTCAACAATTCCCGAGGAGTGGGTCTACGATCCTTTTTTTCTCGTGTTATTTGTGCATCGAACCTGAAACAGATGTTGCGCCTAAACCCCATTGCATCTGGGGTTTAGGCCTGTTCTTCGATCCTGAGGGGATGGGAACGACCCAATATCTCTTTCGTGTAATTTTGCATTCCCTCGGAAGGACAGCTTTCCCGGCCTATTCCCCATCTGGGGAAAGGAAGGTTCTACCGACTTTTCTATTCAAACTTGCCAACAGCTGTGGTGGTGATATTTCCAATCCCCACGACTCAGCTTTTGGGAAAATATACTTCCATATCTTTAAGACCCGTGTCAGTATGGCTGAGCGGTGGGACCTCGGCCTTTGGTTTCAAAGGTCGTGAGTTTGATTCCCCGCTCAGGCAGTCTGACATTTAAGTTCAAAAGGCAACCATAAATAGGTTTGCGTCTATTTATTTGACGTTTGTTGAGCTGTCGGCTTTCCGTCCTGTTTGATCTTTTGTGAACTTGATGTCTTGGGTCTTCACCGCAAAGACTGGCCCAGAGAGGCACGAGCTCAGGCACTGGGAGCACTCGCCACTTCTTGGGGTTATGCTGCAGGAACTCCACTTGTTGAAGCAGTCGCAGCATGTTCCCGGTTTAATTGCAATACTTTTATTTTCCACTCTCTTCGAAACTCAAGTGGTTCTAAGGGAAGTGCGTCAATGAAACCACATATTGCAGTAGGAAGCAAAGTCGGTCAATAAAGGATTGACCTCACAGAGGTGGAAAAACACACAGGAGAAATGCTTACGCACACAGTGAACTCTTCAGTAAACTAATTTTAATCTGTGTTAAATTTTTCTTTTTCATCTCAATGAAGGTGTACTTACGACTGTTTGAAGATTTATTGGATGCCCATTTTTCTTTTCATCATTAGGAATTAACGGGGCTCTCCGATCGTCTCATTCGGTCCCCCCCCCCCACTCGGGGGGAACGGGACGGTTGGACTATGTGACGTCATTACATTCACTTCATTGATGTTGGATTGAACTCTTCAGACTGTGGGAAATGCCTTCACACTTGAAACCACTTTTCCTTAATCGTGAACACCTACTTGGCGATAACTCATTACGGAAATGAAGAAGGGAAAAATTTTGTTTCATTTTGATGCAAAATAATAAATAAATAAAATTGTGCATATGCACTAGGATGGTGAAGGGCCAATTTGACCACTAACACTTACCCCAAGCTAAAAGAGAAGAAAAAAAATTGTAGGTTTAAAAAAAAAAAATCATTTTCGCACATACAGAGGAAACCAAGAAGAACTAAAATCTGGCATTCATTGACAGGTCACACTTCCAGATCTGCCTCCTAAAGGCAGCCATGGCAGAAATGTTCAGAAGTCACTGTGATCTTCAGAACACAAGCTACTTGTCTTCTTTCATTTCGCTGCAACCAAGCAGTCAGTTCTACTGACCTTCTCCCTGCCTTCGTGTCACATCGCAATGGACCCTCTTGCAACACATGCATCACTGCTTGCCTTAAGGTAAACTTCAGAGTGGGTTGCTCGTCGCTTCTCGAGACGCCATCTATGGCACATTTTTTATACATCCAGCTCCCTAAGGAGATTCAAGCATTCGGCTGAATGCACAATGGAAAGGCTTTACAATTTACAAACGTTCATCCTTTTGCTGACATGGAACGGAAAGATTTTGAATCATTAAATGTGGAATTTGAGGGACAAATGGAGACTGTCGGTTAAAAAGAAATCGTAAAGGGAAAACGGTCGTTTGAAACAGAGGAGGGCGACTTAAACCCCCCTCTTCCACGTTTCACCTGATGCATGTGCATTGAAACTATACCGCGTCCACAACAACCTCCCCCCCCCCCCCACACCCTTAACGTTAAGGGTATGGGAACTTAATTCGTGGTCAGGGAGATAGGCATACGCATTACCACCTCTCCCTTCTCTTCTTAGAGCGACGCTCAACAAGATCTGCCAGTTCAAGGGAGAATTCATCCAAAGCCACAGGGCATTTCGATCTCGTGGAACTAAAGAAGGAAGGCCCGGTTCCCCTTCCATTGTCGGGGTTCATCCTTGCCCAGCACAACGGAAGGATGAGCCACCCGTGCCCTGGTATTCTTCATCTCCACGCATGGCGACTCTGACGACTAATCTTCACTCTGATGGTTTCTCAACTGAAGCAACTGAAAGGCTTCTTCATTATCATCGTACGTCCATAATTCGCAACTATGATACAAGATGGAAAATTTGGCACTTTTGGCACAAAACGAACAAGTTCGATCTAATGAATCCATCCGAAACCACTCTGTTGTCATTTCTTCAACATCTATCCAACGAGAGAACCTTCACCATCAGTCTTCGGAGGCTATCGTTCGACCATCAATTTGGTTTTCCGTGCATGGAAAAACATCGTTCTCGACAGCAAATTCATTTCACGTCTCTTACAGGCATTTGAGAACTCAAGAACCAAAGCTAAACAACTTTTTCCCAAATGGATTTTGCCTTTGGTCTTAACAAGCCTTGAATACACACCTTATGAGCCTCTTCACTCGGCCTCCCTTCTCCACCTGTCTCAGAAGACGGTTTACTTGTGGATCTCGCGTCCGCAGCCAGCCAAAGAGAGCTGGCTACGTTTTTGGAGAAGATGAAGACTTCAGGTTTGCTCTAAATTAGTCCTCCGTTACATTCACATTTCTGGCTGAATTCGGAGCAAAAACCTTAAACCAATTGTGGCCCCCTTACCAATCATAGTCAAAGCACTGGGACCCATCGTCGATCCGCAAGGGACAGAAAGGCCGCACTGCCCAATTAGAGCTTCGTATTCTTCAGGAGAAAGAAAAGTTCTGCCCACTTCACTGTTCCTGCTGATAGATCCAATCACTGGCAACGTGAAATGTCTTCCCATGACGCCAGCGAAGCTCAGAAGATGGATCTGCAAAGTAATTATAAAAGGGCATATGCCTTAGTACCAAACTTTTAACTCTCTTTGCTCATCCTGCCAGGAATTTTAAAAGTTAGGAAATGAAGGGAAGGCTTCCGACAAGAACGTCGAAACGGCCCATTGATCATGAATTATGGATCAATGGAGATGAACTAATGGAATTTCCATCCCTGTTCCAACTTTCCAGTTCATGGCCATACCATGCTGAAAACACCGGTTCTCGTCGATCACCAAAGTTAAGCAGCATCAAACCCGATTCATACTTAGGTGACTGCCTAGAAAAGCCGGGTGCTGTAGACATTTTCTTCCTTTTTAACACCAAGGAATGACCGTCCACCCGACAACATTTGTTCTTCAACTTCACGGGTGGAAAATTTCACAATAAACTTTTGTAAGATGGTTTTCCTCTTCAATATAAGGTGGATTTTCTTTGTCGGCAAACATCTTTCATCATGATCAATGAAACTTTTCAAAGAAAGTGACCCAGATGGTGCATTGACCAGGGACCCGGTACTAACCCAAGTTCTGGGTCAGTTTTGGGTCTCACCTTATAATGATGACCTTTCAACAAAATTTTCCCTACGCAAGGATGATCCACGGTCCTGCCATGAACTTTTTCGCTTATTGCTTTGGCATAATCTGCATCTGACCACCATCATCTCATTCTGGCTCTGTAAAGAATCAGTCAACACTTGGAGGAAATTATAAATTAAATTTCCACGAAGCTCTCCATCAGCTCTCAAAGGTCTTCCAATCTCCTTCGTGCGCCCTAACGATTCCAACAGTGTCACATAAGATTGCCCTCTTGGTGATTATTGCCTCAGCTATGTAACACAATGAATCAACTACCTTCTCCAGAGAAGATGACCACTCTCACTTATATTAAACTAGGGAGAAGGAATCTTTCTCCCTTAATGCTTCTTTGGTGTAGTGATCTAAGGACTAACGTGACTCACAACCGAAAACTTCACGGCTCTTGCACCATACAAACATTTAACGGGGATGATTGTTTCAGAGCCCGTTCGTGCTCCCCGTCGTGATTTGGCAAAACACACCTTCCAAAAACAAAATGAATAAAAGTTGAATTTGAGCTATCTACTTCACTTCTCACCAGGCGGACAAACCAGCGGAATGATAAATCCACTCAGGCGACATTCTTCCAGCTTAGGAAGCGGAAACACAAAATGAGGTGCGAGCTCATGATCTTACAACACTTGCACCCTCATGGGCAAATGGCAGTAGAATGCCATTATGTGTATTTTCACAGCAGTTCTCTGAACATAAAATACACCTCTTTCGGTCACCACCTTACAGATATAAAGGTATCAAAACTGCAGTGACTTCGAACGAAAATAACAGTGGAACAACATGTGACATCGGAGCAACAGCATGCTCTGAATAATCTAAACAGCTTTGTTTCACACTACACCTGAGACGTCAGTGTTTCGAAAGGTGAATGAGCAAAGGGGGAAATCGCATGATTGAAGGCAGTGAAGGAGGACTGGAGTCCGAAACCAACTGCAAAACAAGAATGATAGATTCAGTGAAAGGGGCAACGTTCTAAGAGTTCCGCAAAATTTTTCGTCATTAAAGTAAGTGTGAAGTTTGAATAACAAGTTCAGCCGGGTTCTGGCTGACCCTACGTGAATAGGATAAAAGTCGGCACATAACAAAGGTTAGGATTTTGCATTTAGTAAGAAACAAAAATTCTAACACTGCTTAAAATCTTTTTACTTACCTTCAGTAGAACCCTCCCATCCTCCCCTCTAAAAAAGATCCCGGTGGTTTCCAGAGAGAGGCTAAAAGGTTCGAAATCATATGAGAGACAAGGCTGCTATGCTAGCATTATGCGACGCGATGGCAACGCTCCAAGCGGGTGATAATCTAAGCTCATCTGAATGGAATTTAAAATGGAATTTAATGATTTTAAATTAATTTCGGGCATAAAAAAGCAAATCGAAACGATTTTAGCACATACTCAAGGTAATTATTTTAGGATAGTAAAAACTAATTTTAATTTTTAAGCAGTGTTAAAATTTTAGTTTTAATGATACTGCTAGTCAATACAGTTCCTTTTGGAAAACCTGGTATCAGTGTAGCCTCAATTTTTTTTTTATTAACAATCAGTTATTTTTGTAGCCAAAGTTGGGGTTCTGAAGTCGATAGGAGGTGTTGGAGCGGTTATGACCAACATGGTTTTGGGTGCAGCAGGGATTGGTCACAAGCCGCTTGGCACTCCCGTCCAGTCCAAGTTGCCCCTGACAGCCAAAGAGGATACACTAGTGATGGATACCAAACTAAAAATCATTGAAATTTTACAGGTAGGTTGATAAAGAAGCTGTGAAGCTTAATGTTTTCTGTGAAGCGTGATTGGTTGGTGCTACAGTGACACCTCTTTATAACGATAGTCCATGGGAGTTTGGAAACAGAATGTTATATCAGGTTTATCGTTATAACCAATCACTTTTGCATGCACTGTTGCTTGATGAGCCTAAAAAACAGCATTGTTATAACAGGTTTATTGTTGTAAGAGGTATTGTTATAAGAGGGTTTAACTGTAGTAATTATCAGTCGACTTTCAACACCAGCACTTGGCAAGTTGCTGCTCATTTACAATTGTGACTGATAGTGAAATGGTACTCAGGTGATTTTGAGTCATGATTTGGAGAATTACGAATATATTCACTGCCCATTTTCACAAGGAAGACAATATTTACGTCTTGAAAATTTTCAATGACAGGTTTCGATCTTCAGGCATTACGACAAAAGTTTTGTTCTTGCGTGTGCACTACATCGTCGTCTGCTTTCGAATCCGTAACTGCCACTTGTCGCGGCCTCCCATATTTAGTGGGTGGCGCTTTTACTAGTTTGTCAAGCTTCCACTTCGTGCCAAGCTCTTGCTTCAAATCGCCTCCAACGATGTTTTCCACTCGGGGGAATGATGGTCCTTGGTTTCCGCACTTCCCATTTTGTGTAATCTAATGGCAATCGACTCCAAGCTTCTCAGATATTGGTCTTTTTTAGAGTTCGATATCACTAGCATTTCAGCTTTCTCCCACTCAATACGATGTTTTGATTCCATACAGTGAGCTGCGATTCCGTTGTCTTTTTTATTCCTCACATTGGCCATGTGCTGTCCTATTCTCGGCCGCGACGAGCGGCAGTTACAGAAGCAGATGAAAGTAATGCATACACAAGAAACAAAACTTTTGTCATAATGCCTGAAGAACATGGTAGCCAGCCATTGAAAATTTTCAAGACGTAAATATTGTCTTCCTTGTGAAAATCAGCAGTGAATATATTCGTAATTCTCCGAATTATGGCCCAAAATTTGATGAAAACTTTTACAGTAACCTGACGAACAGTTTATTCAAATATACTCAAGTGGTAGCAGTATAGTAGTATTGGTTGTATTATGTACAATCATTTGGTGGTAGTGTTTGGTTACTGCTGGGAAAAAAAGATTGTACACGTTACCCAACTGCCGTGGGCCCAGGTTTTTACAGCCCAACCTTCATGCTACACAAGAATGTGTTCTATTTTCAGTTGTAAACTGGCTCAGTCAGGGAGTTGTTAAATTCACGGTATGCAGTGATTTGGATGCAGGCATCCTGTCTTGCTTTCGGTTTCTTACTATCTACAAAATACTAACCTATAATGTGTGCTAGATCGTCTCTATATTGCTTTATTTGCCAAATTTTAAACCCTTTATAGTTTAAAACTATATTGCGTTTGAGTTTAACGAGTCTGTCGCCTGGATCGCTGGTGGCGCGGCCTATATCAGTATATATAGTGGTGTTCTCATCCATTCCGTTTCGGCTTCCATAGTAAAACCATGGGAGCCCATTTTGCTTGCTTTGAATCGCCTCATATTCCTCCTTTTGTGTTCCTGCCTTTTTTCCTGGATAAATAATGGGTGTCTCGACACCCCATCCATGCTGGAACACGAGAGTTTGCATGATATGAAGTATTATTAAGAAAGATTGTTAACTTGCGTTAAGCAACTCAAACTCCAAAACTGCCGAGGCAAATAAATGAAAAATTTGAGTAAGCCCTAAGAAAAAATCCAAAGGTGGAGAAAACGCCATAAAAAGGGTGTCAGCCACAAAATCTCCGAGGAGTAAAAAAGACCCACTTTTGGAGCTTAATGATAAACTCAAGTAACTCCAAAACAATACCAAAAGTTGTCTTAGGCTAGCGGAAGCAAGAATTAAAAAAATCCAAGCATGTTACTTCACCGGGTTTCCCCTGCAGCCAAGTAGGAAACCTTAGCGTCACCACGGGTCGATCAGGATCACTTCGCCAACAGTTCGCCGTATTCCAGCGATTACTCAGCAGCGCAGTCTCTGTCCGCTCATCGGAACGAAGTAAACAGGCCAGCAGATCGTCATTTCGCCACCTTTTGGAAGGCAAGATAATTTTGATATCCGGATGACTCGGGAAGTGAATCAGATAATTTGTACTGTTGACAGACAAAACAAAGAATTTTATCGCTGGCTTCTGAATCAACGAGGGTACTAGTTTTTCGTCTCTGGGCGGAATAAAGTTTCATGCTTTCCTTTCCTTACAACATTGAAAATTGTCTTCTGCTTATACACTGAAGTTGACAAATTCTTTTGCCACATATGCATTTTGTCTTCTCGTCGTGGCTAGATTGCTGCGAGGAAGTGACATGATGGAAATCCGTTTTCACCAAACGTTTTTATTGGGCGCAGTCTGATAGTGGGACTTGGATCCTCCCCCCTCCCTTTTTTTTTCCTGCTCATCCTACTCCTGTGGCTCAGTTTATAATCAGTATAATGAAGAATGGGGTCATCCAATCTCTTGTTGAGGCTCACACCTCTGGAAGTGGGTTTAGCCAAGGTCAAAGGCCGGCCACTGCCACTGAAAATTACACTTACGTTCTTCTCGAACATTCACTCTCTGAACATAGAAAATTCTCTATGCGTTCCATACTCCTTGACTTCTGGATACTTCTACACATGGTAAGTGCGAAACGAATACGGTTTCAGCAAGCGAAATAGCAGAAACGTCTGCTTGTTTGGGGCTCCATTCTACTGAATGGCTGACACCCAGGCCTGGGACAACTACACACACACACATCTACACATCTACACATGGTGTCATGAACAAGGGTCGCTTATGCACATCCTCCCTTTCGTTTTCGGCTTCGCACCGACAAACGTTTTGCACAACGCATAATGCAATTTGCCTTCAAATCAGCATATCCTGCCAGCTTTGCATTCCTGCACGGTCTAATTTCGGACCTTCACTCTTTCCTTGAGATGTTCCGATGCCGTCCCAGCATGCTCGGATTTCCAAAACGCGAATTGTTGAAGGCATTGAAGGACCATCCTTTTCGTCGTCGTCGGTGGATTGTCACGTATGATGTTCACACGTCAGTGGACAAGTGATGGGTTGCTTGAATTTGCTCCTTCACCTGGAAGGCCCTGATTGCTTTCCGGCATGGGAATCTGATCCAACAGTACTTTGCTGCACTAGGTCCTTCCTCTTTCTCTTCATTCCCGTTTGTTTCAATGTCGACACGAATTCATTTTCATTTTTATCAGGAATGCTGCAAATAAGGAGTTACATGCAGAACTCCGTGTTAAAATTGGCAGGTAAAGGTCTCTCAAGGTCGTTTGGCAGCCATATTGGAAACTAAGCCCAATGACTTTCTCCCTTACTGGTGGTCTGATTTTAAGTTTCTTATAAGCCCATTTTATTCGCCTGTAGATGCCCTACAACTTTTGTGATACGACTTTTTTTGATAATCCTATTATTTTTTAAGAAATATCATGATTTTAATGATTATTATGTGAAAAACGCCATTTCCTGAGTAAATTCCTTATAAAAGTTGGAGAAAGATGCTATTAGAAACAAACTTGTACAGAATAATAGTTGTTGATTAAATAAATTAGCTTAGCCAACTATGTTCTGTAATAAAGACTTATTTCCAATAATATCAGAAGGTTGTTTATAGGGGTTTTTGTACTTAACTGTACTGTCACAAATCTGTTACAGAAGCAGGTGACAGGATGCTAGCCCATATTTTTCATACACCAATTACTTCAAAAGTGAGTGAAGCTATGATTTGTTCTACTGACGTATTTGTTAATGCACTGTATCATTACCATGACAAGTGGAAAACTATGAACTTGGGATTACTTTTGGAGCGGGAAAAACTTCTTGGTGCATTCCCTTGTTACCATACACTGTTGACAACTCAACCAGAAATTCATTCTGTAACAGGATACGATATCCTACCACTAGCGAAGTGGGTACGAAGTTGGCAGCTTTGAAAAGGGCAACATTTTAGTGTTGAAGACCTGTTACCCGATTCTGGCAAGAAGGCATGGAAAAGAGAACATAGGAGGTTTTTTTTATACACTTGGCTCAAGTTTATGTATAATGTTTAAAAAAAAATGTGGAACTTTCAAATGGATTAAAAACATTAAATGTGTCAATAGGATTAGATATATTGGATTACGATGACAGAGAAAAAACAAGAGGGTACTTTAACTACGCAAATGCAGAGGAGCATCCGAACCTAAATATTTTAACAGAAATTCTTTAGAGAAGATGTATGGAGTTTTATGGTTGAAAATTTTATGCTGTGATGTTTAAATTTGGATTAAATTGGATTTAATTGGATTTGGAACAGTAAGGTTAAGGTTAAGTGGAAAAATATGAAAGTATGAAATAACCTTCTGGTATTATTGGAAAATATGTCTTTATTACAGAACATGGTTGGCTAAAGATAGTTTAGTTAATCAACAACCATTTTTCTACAGTCTGTTTCTAATAGCATCTTTCTCACATTTTTATAAGGAATTACTCAGGAAACTGCACATTTCACGTAAGACTCATTAAAATCATACTTTGTCTCAAAAAATAATGGGTTTATAAAAAAAAAAGTCGTATCATTTTAATCGCATTTAAATATTGTAGGGCATTTAAAGGCAATTAAAATGGGCTATAAGAAACTTAAAATCGGACCGCCATTAAGGGCTTTTTAGCCAAAAACCATTTTGGAGAGGATATCTGAACTCCAGTCGTCAAAAAAACCTCGGGAACCTTCGTTTGTCAAGACGAACTTTTTTTTTTCTCAAGCGCCCAAAATGCAAAAGACCTCGGTCTTATAATCTCAGTCATTTCCTGAATATTGGACTAAATCGGCCAAACTTTGAACCCCTTAATAGCCACACAGTCTAGCTACAGGCTGGGGAAAGCAGAATACCAAATTTCCATCCAGAAAATTATCTACAGCCATTTGAAAATCACTCCAAACTACCCGCAGCGCTCATCACTTCCGGCCGCCATTTGTACATTTGTAATTGTACATCTGTACTTCTTTTCATTTTTTCTTAGGCATAAAGCCAAATTATGTTAGCTTAGTTGTGGGTTAGGAGGGGCTTCCTTTGCAAAGGTACCTAACCTCATGATTAGGTCGTTTAGAACATAAGTGGGATATTTTTTATCTTATTTGTTGCGCACTAAAAATTATGAAAAATGTCCACCCTACATGAAAACTAGTTGTCTGCCTCTACAAATAATGCCCTGATAAATGCGTTTTAGTATTCTCTAATCTCTTATTATTTATCCCTTTGCTATTTTAACTTGCCCCGTGAACACTACTACTTGCTCGACGATTTTATTTAACGTTAAATTTTACCGGACACGAATTTTTGTTGTACATGTTTTTGCTGAAAATCTCCGTTACAATCGCCGTTCGTGACCACCATTCCCAAGTCAACAAGCTAGCTTTCCTTCTATTAATTCCGTATATACATTGAAAATTCCATAACGGCTTGTACTCTGAAAGTTCGTCATTCTTGATAATTGATTGTTGAAAACAGATTGTTACGCACAATTTCAGAATCAAAATACTGTACCAGTATTCTTGCAAATTTTCAACAGACCGACGACGTCTGTCTTTATCAGGCCTAACCTACACAACTCAAACTTTTGTCAACTACATCGCCACTGTGGAATTCAGCGTTCGAAATCTGCGCACGAGGAACGAGGAATTCTTTATACGTCAGGACATCCAGCAGAGCAATTAAAAGCCATAGCGCAGAGTGAGTTTCATCGGATTGTGAGGCACTCTTCCACCAGCCAGCTTGCTCAGCCACATTTGTACAATGCTAAGGGGCGCTTTATAAAACTTGGATATCCTCCGGGACTCCTAACCAGGATGATGAAAAAAGCGCTTTTAACGAAGGGACAAAAACGACCTACTGTGCAGGATGATGTGACAAAGACCAAAAAAGTCGGACTTACGTACCTAAAAAGAACGAGCGAGAGACTGAAGGGAATTTTAGAAAGAAGAGGCTTCAAAACCTTTCTCAGGAATGACAACAACCTGAAAGATGCTCTCCTTAAGAAGAGAAAGAAGGTGGAGAATGGGAGTGACCAAAATGAAGTGTTAGCTAGGGTTAAAAATAAGCGAGAAGGTATATATTGTGTGCCATGTGATGGGTGCGATGCTGTTTATATAGGTGAGACTAGGAAGGGCGTCCGAACGAGGGTAGGACAGCATATGGATGACACGAGGAATGAAGTGTATAGCAACAGTATCGCTACCCATCACATGATGACAAAGCATGATATTGGTTGGGGAAGAACTACTACACTTCTAAAATCAAATGTCCCACATGATAGGCACTTGAGGGACTAGAATCCCTGGCGATCCAGCAACATGTTAAAAATGACGCCGTTTTGATGAACACTCAAGGCCCATCCAATCCGGGAATTCGTTTCCTCCTTAGAGATGAGTTTTCCAGGCGACTCACGAAGCAGTGGATGAACCAGCACGATAATTAATATAGGAGGCCAGGCCATGCACGTGCGCAGATTTCGAACGCTGAATTCCACGGTGGCGATGTAGTTGACAAAAGTTTGAGTTGTGTAGGTTAGGCCTGATGAAGACAGACGTCGTCGGTCTGTTGAAAATTTGCAAGAATACTGGTACAGTATTTTGATTCTGAAATTGTGTGTAACAATTTGTTTTCAACAATCAATTATCAAGAATTCCGTATATCTTATAAATATCTGTTCCAACTTCCATGCAATCCCAAAGTCAGTCTGTGCAATACGTCCCCCCCCCCAACCTAGTTGTGGTGTCTAACACTGCAGTTTGCCGTTTAAGCTTGTTAAATTTAACAGTAGTGAATTATTCACTGCAAAAGCCACTCTACTAAGCTTTAATTCAAAACTCTCCATGAAATAGCTATGTAAATACAAATATTTTAATGCAAAGGCCATTTCCCAATGTCCATGTGTTCAAAAC
>JAHWFP010212265.1:5726-24359 GCA_023313725.1 Lithobius niger | reverse complement strand
TTAATCCGTGTTACTTTGAGAATTGTAATAAATAGGTGTGGTGGTGGCTGAGGGGTGGAGTATGTGTGACACCTTTATAATTAATTTATTGTTTGTTTTGTTGCACCGCCTTTAAGCTCGGTAAATTGCTATGGCCCTTACTAACCTGGCTATCACAAGTGTTAACAATAGAAACATATCCTTTAATCTTCAGTCTATGTCTTGCAGCTGGCGTTTGAAATGGCATTGTTGCATAATAACAATGTTTAAAACAATGTAAAACAATCAATCTGGTCGTTTAGAGCTCCGTAACCCCTGAACCACTTGACCAATTAAAAAAGGCCTTATGGAAAGGGCACATCTACGGAGCAATACCTGTAAAATGAGCTAAGAACCAGCTTTACAGGACAAATAGTTTGACCTGTAGAGAGGACAGACGAAAGTATCCCCAGAACAACAACAAGAAGAAGCAGAACAAGAAGTTGTCTATTTGGCCCCTCTCTGTATCTCGGGTTTGGCTGGACTGAATTTCACAATTTTTGGACCGTAGACAGGCCTTGACTAGTCAAGGCTAGATTCCAAATTTGGTTTAATTTTTTTTTAATTTTGACGGAGTTATAAGTTCTCAAAGTTGAAAGTTTAACACAGAGACCTAGGCCGACCCTTACTAATACTGGCTATCGCCAGTGTTAATTAGTGTATTGTGTACGAGTTTAAGTGGCTTTTGCTATAATTTGTATGATTTCTTTTTCTGTGTAATTTGTTCTGTCGAAATGAAAAATTATGTCAAATGTACCCACACGAATCCTTTTAAAGGATTTCGGGATACGATCTGATTAAAAAATTATTTAAGCTTCAGTTTTCCTGTAACTTGTTCAAGTACTATTTATTTGATTCGTAATACAGAAAAATACAAAAGACTTCGAAAAACACCAATTTCTTAGTCTCACGAATCATGAGGTAAGGGGAAGACAGAACCTTTACTACGCCCTCCCCCCCCCCCCCCTCCCCCCTATCAAACCTCTGGGGATTTAGGCGACTAATCGGCAGAGGCACGAGCTCTCGCTCGATTACGAGTGCGAACAGGTGAAATGTTTTAGGCGGGAATGGATACAGATGTGGTGCCTTGGGACCCGGCGTCCTTCACGGTTCATTGAGGGTTCCTCTTCAATCTTCATGTGGGTCTGACGGCAGGCATTGATCGAAACCCATCTCTCAAGTGATTGGAGCATCGGGTTCGCTTACTCCCCGCCCGCCCATGTCCGTATACGCCCCCCGCATGCGGACCGCGAAGACGGAATAAGTGTGATTGACTTGTAGCTTTTGCGGTTTGTTGTTGTTTTCGTTGATTCTAGGTGTTTTGGAGAGGCTTCTGAAATCGTGGATTTAGCAAGTTGAGTTGTTGTTGGTGCTTGAGGCTTTACCTTAATGTAGAGATTGGGTAGAATACGCGCATGTCTGTTGTTGCAAAACGTAATGCGTGAATGTAGCGCCGCTTACTGGATGAACGGCGATTTCCGCGGCAGATTTTTGAGTTAATGGTGTGATGAAACAATGCACGCTTGCAGCGCCGCTTAGTAGATGAGTGTTGATTTTAACGGCTAATTTTTGAAACACTGTGAAAGACTGCAGTGGCGCTTAATAAATGAACGTTGATTTTAGTGACCAATAATATTTGAATCGGTGCTATGACAAACTCATGAACGACTGCAATGCCGCTTAATAAATATCATATCAAAAACCAAAACTGGTAAAAGGGGCCGCCAAGTTCCGAAAGGTTCGGGCCTTTCAAAGGAGTGATATCACTCCTTTTTTTTAATTGTGTATTGACTCAACTCCACTACCGTGCAGATATGTAACAAAGTGGCACGTCAACAAGAAATTCAACAATTTGCTACACCTTTGCCTATAGGCCGAACCATTCTCAACTTAGTCACCTCTTTACAGGTGTTTGGTTTGGTTTTAATTTTGTTGTAATTTGTTTTATTTAGTTAGTTTTGGTGTGTTGATATCACTCCTTTGAAGGGCCGAACAACTCTCAACTTGGTGGCCTTTTTACCAGTTTTTGGCTTTGCTTATTTTGCTTTGTTTTTACAGTTGGTTTTTTGTTCGTGAATTGGGCGTGAATACAATTTCGTTGCAACGTTGTTTATATTTAATCATGATACACTAGTGTGTGTCTAGGCCCTATGGGATTTAACATAGGGATGAGCGCACTAGCTAGCTGGCTAGTTAGCTAGGTAGTAACTAGTAGTACCACATTTTCAATGTTATTGAGGGTCACATTTTGCATTGAAAGCAGCCCACCTGGCATTCCTACACGAGTTAATTTTTGTCAGGTGGGTCATTGCTCTAGATTTCAACACATTTTAAGCTTTTGTACCGCATTATTATTTTCCCCCAAGTACCTGAAATGTGCCCAACTATGCTTCAAGTTATAAGACACTGACGCTTTGGCGTCGCGCTACAATGGTTTATAACCTCGACAATTGAATTGATGTGATGTTGCTTCATATTCCATCCCTTGCCCCAAGGTCGTCTGGTCGAGAAGCTCTAAGCTTCGTTTCTCGGCTCCAGGACTGTTGATCAACGTCGATAGAATATTATTTCTCTTTAGCGTCAACTTTATGGTGCGCGCGCGAACTGGCGTTGAGCCAGGAGGTGAAAAACGCTATTGTTACCCCAGTGGGCCTTGGCTTGAAAAAGCCATCTCCTTCCTTGCTTGAAGGTCGATCAGTGCTGCTGCACGCGTTGATGCCACAAGACTGGTATTTTAGTTCAAGGAATAATTTTTGAACCTATTTTTTGGGTTAAAACCTGTATCGCAGGAACGTGGGTTATCCTAGAGAATAGTTACGACCAGTCGTTCTACAATTGGCCGCGTTTAGTCGCCACCCAGAAGAAAGAGAGATGATGTAACAGTCTGTAGCCTTCGGCTAAGATGTTACTTAAAGGTACATTCCTCCCAGCGCCATTTTTCTTGATCCTCCACATCAAGTACGGCCCCAAAGGTCTATTTGCTTACTGTTAGTCAATCCCTTGCTAAAAATCCGTTTTAAAATATGGCATCTAGGAGATTTTTCTGTCGAATATTGGGAACTATATTTACTGCATCCTGCGATTATATGATCCTTTGCGCACTTACAATAACATGACGTTTTATCTGTGTGTGTGTGTGTGTGTGTGTGCATGTGTCAATTTTTAATCGCTTGCTAATAATTACCATGAGATCAAAAATCTAAGAGACTAATGCCAGGTAAACATTAAAATTATTTATGCCTATAGATCGCCGAAAAAATTATAAAATACTAGCCTACAAAATTATAAAGTGTGATGTTAAAATACGAAAATCTTTCCGGTTTGTGACGATACAGCCTTTAACTTGATGCTGCTTCGGCTTGATGCTGCTTGATGCTGTATTCCTACGCCGAGTCCCGTGAAACGGTGCAATATAGTAACATGCGCAGACGGAGATCTGTGCGTGGCTGTTATAAGTTACGCCGGATGTGCCTTTAAATAGAGGTTGTAAGGTACAAATAGTAAGATGACGGTTCCCCATAAGGACACTACATTGTGACGTAAGTATCAAAGCCGCTGCGTGACTTACCCTTACTCAATCTTATGACTGACATAGAGCAGGGGGTCTTGGGGGCAGTCCATCGACTGCCTGGAGTTTAGACTGTCAACAAACCTTATTTAGGACACGTGGGCGCGTTGTAGTTTGGGTCTTCTTAGAAAGGGAACCTCATCCCTATTTTTAGACATTACCTCATGAAATCGACGGCTTGTTTATTTATTTAATTGTATCTCAAAGTCTCCAAGATAAACTTGTATGGGTGACATCAAGTAGAAAATTAATTGGAATAAAATCATTTTTACAATTAGGGAGAACAAAAATGCAAGTATAAAACAAAATAGGAATCAAATAGGAATCACAAGAACAAGATAAGGAACACATGAAGATGAATCCTTCTCGATCAAACGTGTTATAATAAAGTACTATAGCTTTACAAATGTATAAGAAAGTACTAAGTTTTAAGAGCAGAACACAAAAACATAAAAAGCTTAAAATAATACATATTTATTAATAAACCATTCTCTGAGTTTTCGCTTAACTTGGCCAAACCTAGTCAAAGTAGTGAGTTCAGCTAACAGCTGGTTAAAAATTGTTGGGATATAAAATCTTTGACTTCATGTCTTCTGTTTTTTAATTGAGGCTGGCTGTTAGCGATCTTAGGGTCCTTGCCAGACCTGTTCCTATAGCAACAAAATTGTTATTATTATATATAACTGTTTTTAACCAGAGCAATTTCGTAGCTAATGGTTTCATTCCTCAGATAACTTTTTATTTTGAAATATCCACTATTTTATGGGCTTTATTGAAGTAATTGTTTAAAATAATTGTAAAGTTTCTGAATTTTATTATACCAAGTATCTTATAATCTTTGTATAGGTCTTTAGTTGAGGTATCAGAATTTGCTTTCTTAAATGGAACCTTAATAAGTTTATTTTGAGTTCTTTGAAGTCTCTCTATTTTTAGCCATGACGTAATAGTCTTAGGATATGAACCAAGGAGACTGTTGCGATGGGAAGAAATACAACAGGCTAAAGGAGATAGGCGGAGAAAGAGACTAATTGTCGGCTGACCTACCTGCAACTCAGTTCTATGGAATTCTGTTATTAACCAGTACCCAAAGCAGATTAACCTTGATAGATCCTTTTGTGGTAATTCTAAATAGTGATTAAGAATAAGTATAGCTGGAATAGTATTTAGTATAAATATTAAGCTTGAAATTTTAAGTGGAATGGAACTTTACAACCCTAGACACGACTAAGGTGAAGTGCTCTAACGAAAGTTAATGTGCGTGAAGTCTTTGCCTTAATTTCTGACATTGTAATGAAACGTGCGTTAATATTATTATTATGGACACTCCGTCAAGCCATACGGACTTCTTTATGCCGCTCCTGGTTGGCAGAACTGTCTTGCATAAGCAGCAACACGCGACGCGGAGGTATCGACGACATTCAAACTTTCAATACTCTTCTGTTATGCCGGCCAACAGCATGTTGACTGCAAGTTGTTGGTGACGTCATCCGCGGCAGCCGAAACGAGCAAACCACGCACGAACGGGAAAACTAAAAGAAGAAAGAATAAAAAAAAAAAAAACGAAAAGAAAGTGCCCGCAGTATTTTGGGCGTTTTATCGGGCGCGGTGCAGTGACGCAGAGTCGCGCCGCAAGAGGTCGCTTGGTTGGTTGGAGAGTCTTGTGGCTCTCCTACACGTCCGCGCTAATGCCATTAGACGACCGGGGAGGGGCGGGGGTGGGGGTTGAGGGAGAGGATAGGGTTGGCTCAAGTCTCGCCTTCTGCCACCACCCGTGGCGCCTAATTCGGTCGTCCGCTGGGGGGTGCTTCAAAGGGACCCGAACCCGCACACACCCGCTACGGATTTACATGTTTTAACAGGGCCAAAAGAGCATTGGGTATTCATGCCTCCGCTCGGAGAGGCCATGAATAATTTTGATGTAATCTACGTTACATGAATTATTGGTACGTTTTATACAGATATTATTTGATTTATTAGACTCGGGGATGTTCGGGGAAGGGAGGGTGGTGCGTCATCAAATATTTAGGATGAATGAAGAAGGAAAATGAGACAGTAACAAAACAGAACAGACGCTGGAGCTAGGAAAGGAGGAGGGGGATGGAAGACCGGCTCTTCTTCACCCCCCCATCCCTCCCCCCCGCTTCGTTCTTATTATTGTTGTGTTGTTACAAAGAGCGTGGCCTTTTGCCGCTCAAAACGGACGCGCGGATAAAGTAACCCCTGCCCCCTCCACTCCTCCGAAAACCATCCCAAAACCGAAGTCTATTCTTTCCCTCGGGATACGCATGCAGGACAAAGAGAACCAGAAGATGGGACAAAGAAAATGAAAGTAAATGTAAAATAAATAAATACATTAATAAATGAATATAAATAAAAGTCCACTTTCCGGGAATTCGGTATACGGCCCAAAAATATAGGCGGTGGGGGAAAATGAATGGGAAAGGTGAATTATTGATGACGTCTACGTCTCCCCCTCCCCGACCACCATTTTGCCACCTAAAACAACCAACTGGTGAACTAAATTTTATTGTATAGCTAAGGTCTCTTTTTTTTAGCCGATTTTCAAGCCGGTTATTCGATGATGAAGAATTGTCCGTCTTTGTGACGTGGCTCCATCTGCTGTCGCTCTCATCGCGGCAAACCTAGCAGCAAGCGAAGCAACAAGCCGAACAGTGAAAACCATAACTGGAAACACAGGGGCTCGTCACAACTGGCGCGCCGAACAGAGGCTATACGCATAATGAAAGGCGTAAAACCAGCCAGGAAGTCATATCTTAGAACAAGCCGTACCTGTAGGCTATTGAGCGTTATTAAAATTTACGCTTACGCGCTATACTTCGTTCCACATTATGTTTGCAGGAAATGTAGGGATGGATCTGAGATATGCTAAGTCTCTCGTCAGTTAACTCTGGACGACCATACATAACTTCCCAAAGAGCCTTGCTATCCGGATCTGTTTCTCAGTTTGTCTTCCCTCCAAAGAACAAAAGATTGTATATTGTATTATTCATCAACAATTGTATTGTAAAATTCCTTTATTATAACCATGAACTCACCATGCATACAACAATGTATAGCATAGCACTCTCTTTAACAGTGCCTTGGCATCCCCACTCCAAAACTGTTACTCCATTCCCAGCTGTCAAACCATTAAGTTACTTTTCGAAATTAATAATTAGAAATTCTTCCTCCCCTTTTCCTCCACTAGTCCCAATTTCCGTCAGCATGCCCCCAAAATATCACTTGTATTCATCCCCATCTCATGAGTTGCTTTGTAGCAGATTAGGCAGTGGCAGGCGAGTCTCTTAACCACCTAAATCCTCAACAATAAACATCATAGCCCTAATATACTTGCAATTCTTTCACAAGTAATAATTCCGCCCGTAATCCAGCCCTTGACGCTATAGAAACTCACTGTATGACGCCATGTTGCCTTGTACTACGAGTGCAAATGCATGTCGCTATCACACTTGTAGACTCTACACAGTTGCTGTTAGAGTCTACGAGTGGGACATTTGTACTTGTAGTGGAAAGAAACATGGCGTCATACCGTCAGTTTTCTGCAAACATAATGTGGAACAAGACTATAGTATCATCACTGAAACTCGCACTGAACGTCTATATTGATAAGTTGTCTCGCGTTCGAAGTCATTACTCTGTACCATTACGTTTTCCAGAACGGTCTGACGGAAGCATTTTAGCATCGAGATAAAGGCCCCGGCCATTACCGGAAGTTGACTGGGATAGAAAAACTGAAAAGCTTCTCAGATCGCTTTGGACAGCGTAGTGATACAAATAACGACTTCGAACGTGAGACAAGTTAACAATAAAGACGTTTAGTGCGAGTTCCAGTGATTATACTAGTAAAATGGAATAAAAAAACAACGAAATGCAGTGAGCCAGCCACCTTCGTGTACTTTGGCCCCCAAATCAATGACGTAGCGCTATTATCGCTATGGCCACTCCTCCACTGGCATGAAAATGACTCACTGAAGCGTAATAACGTCACTGGGCTCCATTCGGCTTACAAAGCTTACTGTACTTCGTATTTCTAGTGTACTATTTCCGCTGATTGGCTTCTTTTCCTCTTTCCTTTATACATTTACAACGATTTGTGTCATATTTATTTAAGCGAAGCAACGCATCAACAAATCTTTTCCAAGAAACAAGCGTAGGTAGGCTGCTCCTGTAAAGGGTCATACCATGCAGGAACCTAGTACTATTGGATCGGACCACGCAATTGAACTCGTCGGAGCTATAGCAGAGCTATTTCCGGTTGCAAAGTATACACGGACGAGATTACCCAAGATGCCACAGTTGGTGACGTCTTTGTTCCAATCCAGTCCTCGAAGCAGACGTCGACGCTTGCTTTTTCAAAGCTAACAAAGAGGTTTGTTTCAACTAGCATTAGTTTTTAACAAAATTAACGAATAATTATGAAATATATAACAATCATTTCTGAACGTTTTAATACTCATTATTAAAACAAAAACAAAAATTTGTACGAGATTACACAAGATGAGCGTTGGTGACGTCATTATTGCGGAACCAAAACAAAATGGCGTGCTTTTACACGTCCGCTCGTAATTTTTTGGTCGGGGATCAAAATGGACGGGGAATTTTTTACCTGGGATTTTTTAACTCGGGATTTTATTACCTCGGGATTTTTTTGTCGGGGATCAAAAGGGCGGGAAGGTTTAAACCAGGGATTTTTTTTACCGGACACGGTGCTCGCCGTCTGTTGATACGATATAGAAAACGATATAATTTCAGTCGCGTTGTCGATTGGACTAAAGTAGCTTAATGCACAATTTAGACAATTGGAGTGGTCCGGCTTACTTTTGATAAGTCTTCGTTTGTTAGTCCAACTGTTCGTTTGAGACTTGCAGACGCATCTCGGAAAATCTCGCACGGTTTCTCGCGCTGGTGGTCAGTATTTAGCGGACCGACCCTGCCAAAGCTACGCACAATCCAAAGTCCTTGATACCATCCATACCAAAATATGGTAAACCTTGACAATAACGTTCTTTCAGCGACTTGAGCGATAACTGCAAGTGTCATGGTATAGGCAGTGGCCATTTTGTACGGAACGTTTTTGTGTACTACTCACAGTATACTATTGGGTCGAATATGTCAAGTCATTACTTCTTTTTTTTATTCATAGAATTTCATATATCTTTAATTCATTAAAATTTATCTGCGCAAGTAATTTAAAGAAGTCTGTAATTCATTTGTAGATATCTGCAATTTATTTAAAGCTATCTGATATCTGTAATTTGCTGTATTTAAAGACATGGCACGTATTTGCAGATAGCTTTAAATGGCTTACAGATATCTGCAATATAATTAAAGATACCTCTAATTCAATTACAGATATCTTTTAATATCTTTTAACAGGTATTTGTAACTGAATTACGGATAGCTTCAGTTGAATTACAGATATCTTCAATTCAATTAAAGATCAAAAAACATTTGCAGATATCTGAAATTTAATTAGAGATACCTGCAAATGTTGTTTGGTATATTTAAAGAATTGCTGATATCTTTAATTGAATTGAATTGAAGATGTCAGTAATTCTGTGACAAAAGAAGGAATTGCTTGGCATAGCCGGAACTTAGTTTGTTTTAGTACTCTAGTCGCGGTAGTGACGTAAGAGTTTCTCCTTCATTTAGCAACCTATACTGCAAGTGTTACACTACTGCACACTAACGAAGAGAAGTACATGGAATGTCATCTCCATGCTAGAATTTAGTTGCTGGTCCAGTGCCGTGGCGCAAATATCTTTGTTGTGGTAGCAAAGCTAGCGGTCTAGAGCCTTGGGCCAAAGAGAACTGACTTGACGTTATCATCGACTGTGTAAGTCTTGGCGTTATCACTTGTCTCTGGTGTCTGCAAGGTGCACTTTTGTGTTTCATGTGCAACATCAAGACGTACTTACGTCCACTTTCTTAAACTTTTAAGTTTGGTTTGCACAGTTGTCATATTCTTGCTTTCGTCTTCGTTTTAAATTTTCCACATTGAGAAAATCATACTTAATCGTTAGCTTGAGTGTGTTAAGCTTACTAAACTTTGTAACGAAGTTAGGCTTTATACGACTTGATGCGGCGAGGCCTAACTCTCCCGCTACGCGAGGGGTCCGGCAAACCCAGAAATAGCGTATGAGATTGGCAAATCCGAAATCACTACAATAGATTTGCACCGATTTGCAGGGATTTGTACGGATTTGCGCAGATTTGCAGGGATTTGCGCGAATTTGCAAAACAGTACTGATTGCAAAATTTGCACATATTTGCAAGATTTGCAGAGACTTTCAAGATTTGTACGGATTTGTAAGATTTGTTCGGATTTTCCAAGATTTCGCTTGGATTTGCGGATTTCATGACGATTTACAGATTTGCAGTTTGCTGATTTGCAGTGATTTGTGTGGATTTTCAGATTTTACTAGATTTGCAAATAGATTTGCAGGGTTTATAGAGATTTGCAACGATTTGCAGGTTTCACTTGGATTTGAAGATTTCACTTGGATTTGCAGATTTCAGGCAGATTGCAAGCAGATCTGCAGATTCGTGATGATTTGCACTGATTTGCAGGATTTACAGGATTTACAAAGATTTGCAGATTTGCAATGATTTGAATATTTCACTTGGATTTGCAGATTTCACAAATATTTGCAAATCCGAAATCAGAGAACGTACGAGATGTCAGAGCCTTTGTCGGACCCCCTCGCCGCTACGTTTAAGATATGTGTGGGCTTGTTTGAACTGGTGTGCGCAAGGTACACTTATCCTACTAGGCAAAACGGGTAATAGTCGAAGTATGCCACGTCATACTCTCACCGGTCCGACTATATAGTCGGATCAAGACGCGCCAATAATATCCCTCCAGAAAAAAAAGAAAAAAACTTTCCACTTACTCTTGAAAATATCCTTAGTGATCATTTCTTTACGATTCGACAAAGCCAAAACCGACGCCATATTCAGTTAGTTTCTTACTTTGTTAACCATTGTGCAGGATGGGATGGAGGTAGCTTGCCTGCATTACAGGTTGTTGCTTGGCAACCACTTGGAGCCAAAGTGTGAATGGGAAGAAGATGGCAGTTAAGGATGTATGCATGGTTGCATGAAAATTTCTGCAATTTACCTATTTCTACTGTCAGTAAAAAAGTTGTTTTCTAGTGATAAAGACAAGGCCCATAATTGATATAAACCAAGCAACATTTTTAATTTTCAGCCTGACTATCCATGCCTTGTTCACCCTAAAAACAACACCATAGTAAATACATATCACAATACTGCTATATATGAAGTAAAAATACCGAAAACTTACAAAAATTATGAGGAAAACACTAAAATACGAGGAGATGAACGAGAGATTGCCGGCATGAGTCAATTGTGGGCCTTTTCTTTTCCTTTTTAATCAGAAAACAACTTTTTTACTAATCTTACCCTGCGCCAACAAATATATATATATATTTTTTTTTAATATTTCTAGGTTTGGTGGCTGGGTTTAAATAATTTTCTGTGTTTGCGCAGTGTCAGTGGTTATTGACGCCATATTGAAATTTCCAGAGCTGCGAATATACCGGGCAAGATTGAGGCGTAAATGTGCCCTATTTGTGTCCGCGGCCTACCTTGAGTTCTCCGCAGAACGAACTCAGATAATCGATTGTACGTTTTCAGCAGCAGAGTGCCTTGCTGATATCCAAGATGGTTACAAAAACAATGGCGGCCATCGATTAAAGCCACCCCATCCACCAGGAAGACGTAGCCGCTCACAAAATACTTGCAGGACTCAAGATACACCGCGCACACAATAAGGTGGTTTTGGAACAGTCGCCAGTTCGAATCCCTGCGGCGCCACACTGTTTTTTTTTTTTTCACTCTTTCTTTAATTTTACCAGCTACTCGAAAGCTAAAACGCGCCAAAACAGCTCCTGTTCCAAAACTGTCACCATTTTTTTTTCCCTTTTCTTTTTGTCGTTGTGTGTCACGTTTGTCAAGCCCGTTCATGCCTTGTCTCTTCGTCCGTCACTTGACAAGCAGCTGTCGTGTTAGATAAATCGGACCAATGGCCGGACGAAGCGAGTGGACGGAGTCCATCAAGGGATGACGAGGTTTCCAAACCATTCCCCTTACCCCGTCCCCCCCTTTCTCCCACGCCAATCCTCTCCCCATTCCCCCTTCTTTTCCCCGAACGCTTGCTGGAACCATGGACAAGCGTTAAATGCGTCTAACTGTTGGAATTAACGCTGAAAGTAGAAAGCGGAGCACAGAATGAATAAACATTAACAGACCAAAAAACGGCAGAAAAAAATACCATTAGAGCTCGTATCCTCATGGAACTCACAGCTGTAAAGGTACACAAATGTAAACATGGATAAGAGTTTACTCGAACGAAACGAACACCAACTTCAGTGAATCTATATTGATTTGACTCACTGGAAATTTCAGAAAGTAAATTCGGTTTGTGAGTGCGTGGATTTAGAAGAAAGCAATAGAGCTGATATCCTCATGAAACTCGTAGCTATAAAGGTGTACAAATATAACACGGATTAGAGTTTTATCGATTGAAACGAACTATAATTTGATTCCAGGGAAAGTGTATAGATTAGTATCACTGGAAATGTCAGAAAGTAAATGCAGTGTTTGCGATTGAGTGCGTATGTGCGTTTAGAAAAAAAAGTATTAGAGCTCGTATCCTCATGGAACTCATAGCTGTAACGGTACACAAATATAACACGGATTAGAGCTTACAAGAACGAAACGAACTATACTTTGAATTCCATTTCTAGGGAACTTGTATTGATTTGACTCACTGGCAATGTCATAAATTAAATGCAGTTTGCAATTGAATATGTGCATGATGCGTGCGTGTGTTTTAATTTGTGTAATATACAGGCGTTGTTCGTTTTTTGTTTGTTTGTTTTGTCTACGTTTGTTGTTTTATATTTTAAAAAGTGAGTGGTTATTATGTATTTTGTGTGTGCATTTATATATTTTTTAGAACGTAGTGACTGTTGTTAATGTAGTTTTTTGCTTTTTTTGTCAGTGTGTGCGTTTGATGGTTTCTGTTTTAGTTCTATTTCATGTTTTAATTTTTATTTTTCGTGTTTTAGGCGTTTTGCTGTTTATGGCGAAAAACATAACGATGAGCCGAACTCGAGGTCCACAATGATACATCTTGGTCCAAAAGTCAAAGCAAGCTAAATGCAGGTTAGCCCATATAAAAAAAAAAATGAACGTCCTGGAGGCAGAGAGAGAGCTAAAGGAAAATTTGCGGGGGAAGGGTGAGGGGGGGGGGGGGGTGGTAGATTAATAAAACTTTCGTTGACTTTTGTTCGATAACCGGTCCCTTTATGCAGGCTGTATGATCATATGGTTTGTGCCGTAAGCCTTAGCCGTTATTTTTTCGTTCTTCGAGTTATTCCTGATGCCTTAAAATATTTCCTTATAGCCAACACGAAGTTTGTAATTTCGAGATGAATACAAAAGCAGTACGATTGTCATTCAACTTTTTCAAAATGAAAATATCGATACCTGCGTTATCGTTATCCCGATCGATACCAGAAATATCGGTTGGATTTCCTTACGGGAAAACACGACCATAAAGGAAAGAATTGCGACACTAAACACGAAAAACGTGTTCAATGAGCTTCTGTAACAAGAGTACTTTCTTGTTGAAAGAATGGTTATGGAATTCCCGACAATTCCATTTAAACTCAAAGTTCAGCACAGTCTGGAAACAATCGATGAGGTTTGGTTTTGCGTCATTGCTCAATCGAGACTTTAAAGTCCCCTCGCCAAAAGTCTAGGCTCGAAACGATGTTGTTTTTATATTTTTTTTGCTTTCGTAATGGATACTGGCAAGGTTCACCACTATTCCTGTCAAGATAATCGATCAACACATGCCCTGATCCAAGGAAAACTAAAACGCAGTATAAAGTTTTGTCTTCCATTCTCGCCAAATTAGAGGAAAATTTAACGCCGAAACCTGGAACAATACAATTAAGTTTTATTTATTTTTTATTTATTTACATATTAATATATGATGCACTCATAACAATCCATCTTAGATATGGTGACGAAACTTATGGCTTCGCATCCAAATACCTACTTGATATCTTACAAATAATAATCACAAAATAAATTAATAAAAGCATTGTTTTCTCAAACCGGCGTGAAAAAACAATGCCGGTTATATCGGGATCGCTAATTGGGGTCCGCCCAGGCTTAGTTAATTGTAAAAATTTTACTGTTGCTTCGTGTCTTGTGATGGGTGACGTGATTGTTCAGCACTGAGTGCAAGTTTTACCTCCTTGAAGAGGGTAAATGCGAATTTTACCGAAAATTTGGGTCGCAATAAATTGTTCTCTGGTATCTGTCGGTTGTGTCTCTTCCAATTATTAAGAGCCGTAAGAGCTTTTCATGTGGCGTCGTACTTTCACAACTCGTGTCGTATAAAAGCTACGTGGAAAACCAACCTGGCTAATCGCGTAGGCGGTGCACCTTGCAAATATTCAGCTTTTCCTTTGTTTTCGGACTTCTCGGCATCTCGTAGTGTTTACGCCAAGCGTTACTGCGCATGCGTCGATACTAGGTCCAATGAGCGCTCTGGTAACTCACTCATTGGGCGTGTTGGGGGCCGTTGGGGCGGCCGAGATGGTTTTGTTTTGGAAGAAACAGGGGTTTGAGAACTAAAGGGCGGTTGTTTGGTTGAAATGGGGTGAAGTTCGGGGCGTGGTGGAGGAAACGGGAGAAAGGGTGGGAGGGGGCGGGGTGTTGAACGCACTTAGGGCGGCCTGCGGGGGAGGAAAACATGCCCTCTGGTCGACGTATAGTGTTTTGGAAAGGGCGTTTATCCTAATTACGGAAGATGGAGAGTTGCTTTAAGGGAACAGCTAAGGGACGTGGAAGAAGGAGAAGATTGTAAAGAATGGAAAAGTCTGACCGTAGCAGGCGCGTACGATTCGTTTAAAGGTCGAAGTTGAATGGAGCGATTGTGGATTTGGAGGAAAGTCTTCCTTTAAGTGACGTTGGCCGACGTTGCTTGTTTTATGTCAATAATATCTTTCTTGAGTTGTTGATGACCGTTTTAAACTTTATCAAGAGGTCACGGATCAGGTGTGGATAAATAAATAAACCAGTAGGCGTAAATAAATTTTTTTTCTGGAAGGGGAAAATTTGAATTTGAGTCGAGAGTGGACAACTTGAGTGGAGAAAGGATAAATTTTGAATGACGAAGGAATAAGTTTTGAGTGGAGAAAATAACTTTGGAATGAAGAATGTGTGTGTACATTTGAGTGGAGAAAGGATAAGTTTTGAAGTGAGAAAGGATAACTGTATATAATGGACAAAAAAATAACTTTAGTTGATAAAGAGAAGAATGGAGGAAGGATAACTTTTGAATGAAGAAAGCGAGTAACTTTTAAAAGGCAATTACATCCTTTTTGACATGCATGTTTGACTTTTGGATCACTTGCACAATAATCAAACTCAAGAATTGCGGTAAGAATACTTTACTTACATCCGATATAACAATTTAATTACTGCATCACCAAAACACGTCACGGAGATCGCCATTGTTTTGCTGGAACGCTCAGAAATTAATGCCGACAGATGTCACTTTTTGATTTCGACTCGCAGCTTGATTGAGATAGCTGTATTGAATGTGAGGAGCTCAAGCGTCTGACGGCCTTAGCTAGCCGGCTGTGTAGTGGCCAGCTAAGGCCGTCAGAAGCTTGAGCTCCTCACATTCAATACAGCTATCTCAATCGGCTGCGAGTCCAAATCGAAGAGATCCGTCTGTCGGCATTAATTTCTGAGCGTTCCAGCAAAACAATGGCGATCTCCGTGTCGTGTTTCGGTGATGCAGAGGAGAAAGGATAACGTTTGTATGGAGAAATGAGAAAAAATTTGACTAGAGAAAGGAAAAATTTGAAATGCTTATTCCAAAGACGTGATGTATGCCGGGTTTTGGTGGCTTGCAACTTCAAGAAGTTTGTGTGGGCCCCTCCTTTCTCCTCCCCCCCCCCCTTTATATTTCTTACGTGCTTTTTTTTAGGCTGATGCTGAAAGTTTTTAACTTAGGTGTGAGCAGTAAAATAACTGTCCATCGGTCCATGACAGGCTTTCTTCCAGACATTTGCCTCAGAAAAGCTCGAACTCACTCTTTTGTAGCCAATTTATTGCCTCTTGCGATGATTTTATTTATCGCGATATATTGTAAAATCACTGAGACAAATTTACCCTCTTTTTTGTTTAGTTTGAATTTTGAAAATGCGCTTTCTACCGTAGCCGGCCTCGGTGCACGCCAACACAAATGTAGAGTACGTACTTTTCCTGTTGCCTGGAGCAGCACGTAGAAGTTTCCAGCACAATTCTGTCCTCTTACTTTTTCCAGCGTTCGTATCGATTCCTCGCTCCATGCAGCCAGTTGACGAACTAGTGTCCGTTTTTACTTTTGCGGAAGACGTACGTAAAAAAATTGCGCTGTTTAATTTTTTTACAAAATAAATTTGCGTGAAAAATATCCCTTCTGTTGCGAATCGCTCAAGCGCGTGTAAATTCACAAGAACTTGCGTTTAAACGAACTTAAAACGAGGAACTTCTCGAGCCAAAACCGACTCGAGTAGAAATTGCGAGTCTTGCTTTTACGCCAGGTTCTCGCGCGTGCCGGGAAGTTACTCCTCTTAGTACTGATTTTGTAAAAATAAGATTTTGGCCATGTTCAATCAACTGGTTTGGAGCCAATAGTTGATATCCGCTGTTTCTCTCACAGATGGCCTTGTGTAAACGGTGTAAGACAAAGCAAGAACGAGTTACAGCATTTATTCGCTACTGCTCACAGGGACTCGTCGTCTCGTTGCTCAAGCGCCGCATGGATATAATGAAACGGGTGAAAACCAGCCAGAAGTCGTATCGTAGAACAATCCACACCTGTATTGAGCGTTATTAAATTTTACTATTGTAATCACTGGAACTCGCGCTGAACATCTTTATTGATAACTTGTCTCACGTTCGAAGTCGTTTTTTGTAAGGGCGCGTTTATGCAGCGGCTCGCATTTGCATTCTCGCAGCTAGAACTGAATCGCGACGGCAAAGGTGACATTGCCATGGTAACAACGCTAAGTGGCTTAGCTAAATCCGACATCGTTTGATTAAATACTTGCCGTCTTCTAATCCGTGCCAATAATATAAAGAATTCCTCATGACGAAACAATTTTCCCAAACGCTTCCGATCTCGCGTTATTTGCTGCTTTCGTTGCGAGGCGGCAGACATAAAACCGCCGCCATGTTGGAATTTGAGGTGATTTCTAGCTTCTAGCTGCGAGAATGCAAAAGCGAGTGGTTGCGTAAACGTGCCCTAACTCTTACGTTGTCCAGAACGATCTGAGAAGCGTTTTAGCATCGAGGTAAAAGCCCTGGGCCATTGACCGGAAGTTGACTGGGATAGCAAAAACTGAAAAGCTTCTCACATCGCTCTGTAAAACGTAATGGTACAAATAATGACGTAGAACGTGAGACAAGTTAACAAGAAAGACGTTCAGTGCGAGTTCCAGTGATGAAAATAGTGATTATTAAAAGATATTACGTAACGGCCAAAAGTAGGTTAGAGTCTAAGAATATGGGTAGGTTTCTGTTCGGAGAAGAACCCGTGAACACCTATGTTTACTTTAGTAGGTGGTTACAGTCTAGTCGTAAGGTTCACCGTACCAGACGTACACCTGCATGCACCTCAATGTAGGTCATGTTGTGTCTGGTCGTAAGGTTCCTCGACTAGTCTCTCTTTCCAGTAGCCAAACCCAACATCTTTTCTTCTTAAATAATGTAATGGGTTAGATCGCCTACGGACGTAGGCCTGTAGCGATTTGGGTCGTTACAAAGTAATAATTAAATACAAGCTAGTTTCGCTGAGTTTAGTTTGATTTTAGGCTGAAAGCTGAGTAGGAATTCCCACACAAAACTCGTTGCGCCCTCTATAAACTTAGACAGAACTAATAGGAATGAATCTTACGACGTGAATCTTAGGAATGAATTTTCGCTGTTGGCTTATTTTCAATTTTTCTTAATATTATTTCCAGCGATTTATGTCTATTTATTTCTCCTTTATTGAGCCTTGTAAGAGTATGATTTGTCTTCCCTCTCCATTTCTATGGCCGAGTGAACTTCGGTCGAATGGAGCCCTTGTCACAGTTGTGACCTTAATAACGGGTTCAGTGAGTTATCTTTATGCAAGTGGAGGATGTGGCCATAGCGATTAAGGAGCTATACAAGTGATCTAGGGGCGAACTGGGTAGCCGGTTCGAATCCGGGTCATGCCACTCCAACGAAACGTAAGTGCATAAGGGTGGCTTACTGAACTACGTTATTTCTAGTGTATGATTTTCGCTGTTGGCTTATTTTCAATTTTCCTTAATATTATTTCCAGCGATTTATGTCTATTTATTTCTTAAGACGTTTCACAAGGGGTCTCAGTCACAAATTCTCCCCCTCCCCCCAAACCCTATGAATTCCTGATTGCTTGTAAAGTAGTCGGTAACCACGCGGCGCCCCAGCGACGAGCCGACGAGTCCTTATTCTAGCTGTTGCCTAGCTACGTAGTTGTTCATATTTCATGAACCAAAACAAATTCTCTGCACAGTTTACATGGCAAAAGCTCAGTACTGTGGACGACAACTTGCCACAAACTCCGTTCACAAACAGAACATCGTTCCCAAATTATCTGTGCCACAGTTTTGTTTGCTCTTCCCTCTGCATTCTCTCGCGCCCCCCCTCTTCTCTCCCCGACAACCCCCAGCAGTGATTTCCCCACGCAGAGTACGAGAGAGAAAGGACTTAATTGTCATGTTTATGGCGTAGACTTAAGTAAGACCCACTGCCGGGGACACAAGAGAGGTCAAACACGTTAGTCCTAATAGCTCCGGCTGCGAGATGGAAAACGACCATTATCTTTTTGCTTCGCTAACGACACTGTCACGCGGGACACCATTTGGTAACAACCCCTCCCCTTCACATCTGCCACCCAACACCCCCCCCCCCCCCCCCCC